>SJYQ01000100.1:1111203-1130921 GCA_006410935.1 Redunca redunca | reverse complement strand
GCCCTCTGTGCTTCCAGGGCTCGCCACAGACTCGGCAGGGAGAGTGTTTCCTGGTGTTTGGAAACCTCTCTTCTCAAAGTTCCTTTCCCGGGTCGGGCTTCCCTACCCAGGACGGAGCTCCCTCCCCACCTCCTTTGTCTCTCTTTTCGTCCTTTATATTTTTTCCCTACCTGTTTTTGAAGGCAATGATCTACTTTTCTGGGTGCTTGATGTCCTCTGCCAGCATTCAGAAGTTGTTTTGTGGAGTTTGCTCGGCGTTGAGCAATTTTTTGAGGAATTTGTGAGGGAGAAAGTAATCTCCTGGTCCTATTCCTCCGCCATCTTCTCCCCCCCCCCCCCAAACTGTATCTCCTTACAGTGCTGTATGAGAGGAATATAAAATAACATCTCTAAGAACTAAGCATATGAGCAAGTTTGGCCTTATATCCACTCCAATTTTCCAGAAATTTAGTCCAAAGAGATACATTTGGAGGGGTCCCTACCTTATACTCCAAACTTGAGATACACACCTAGCACTTCCCTTTGTTATATAAATATCCTCCCCCTCTACCTGAAAGAAATGACTTGAGTTTACTTGAATCCACAAGTTTATCTCTAAGTGATAAGGGAAGAGTGCAAGGCTTACATTTGCTCTGTACACACTCCACAAATTTTTCCCCCTTGGTTGCCAGTAGAGTTGCTGCTGTTAGTGTCTATAGCTGTTTTACAAGTCTTTCTTATACTCGTTCTTCTTCCAGAAAGGCATATTTTATGAAAGAAGCCCATCTGGCAGCCATGGACAAAAAAAGTAGAAGAAGTAATAGTATTCCAGGTTTATTAGAAATAAACTAGTAAGAACAGAGGTGCAGAGGGGAGGAGTCAAGATGGCAGAATAAGAGAACATGGAGTTAGTTTCTCCTCCTAAGGACATCAAGAATACATCTACTAATGAATGCGAATACATCTCACAGAACAGATGCTGACCATTTGTGAAAGATTTCAGACATCTAAAAGGACAAGCAGAATTCCCTCTTAATTGGGTAGGATGAAAGAAAAAAAAGAAAAGAGGAAACAAACAAGTGACCAGGAACCATGGTGGTAAACTGAGGGTGAGAAGAGGATCCTGCACTTAGAAAATCCCCCTTGCAGTGGGGAAATCAGCTGGGACAGAAAACAACCTTTGGGGGATCAAAGGAGAGCTCAGTGGACAGTCTGTGGAAGACAGGACAAAATAAAACTGTGTACATGTGAAATTGTACTTTAGATTGGGACTTAAACCCAAGAGGCCAGGACTCAAACCTGGCCAAAACCCTGCCTGGAACTTGAATTCATGTGGCTGGGACTTGAACCTGGCCAAAACCCATGGTCTTTCACATGTGAACACAGACCTGGTTTCAGGACCTAATGAAACTCAGGTTCTCAATGTTTCATTGCAGAAAGAATTCAGTGAGAGACAAATGGATAGGTAAGAAGTGGCTTATTCAGAGAGAAACACTCCACAGACAGAATGTGGGCCATTGCAGAGGGTGAGTGCGGCCTCAAAATGTGGCACAGTTAGCTTATGGACTGGGTAATTTCATAGGCTCCATAGAAAAGGCAAAGGACAAAAGGATATACCCATCTGAATGCAGAGTTCCAAAGAATAGCAAGGAGAGATAGGAAAGCCCTTTTAAGTAGCAATGCAAAGAAATAGACGAAAACAATAGAATGGGAAAGACTAGCGATTGCTTCAAGAAAATTAGAGATACCAAGGAAACATTTCATGCAAACATAGGCAAATGACAGAAATGGTATCAACCTAACACAAGTAGAAGATATTAAGAAGAGGTAGCAAGAATGAACAGAAGAACAACACAAAAAAGATCTTAATGACCCAGATAACCACGATGGTGTAATCATTTTCCTAGAGCCAGACATCCTGGAGTGTTAGGTCAAGTGGGCCTTAGGAAGCATTACTATGAACAAAGCTAGTGGAGATGATGAAATTCCAGCTGAACTATTTCAAATCTTAAAAGATGATGCTGTGAAAGTGCCACACTCAATATGCCAGCAAATTTGGAAAACTCAGCAGTGGCCACAGGATAGAAAAGGTAAGTTTTCATTCCAGTCCCAAAGAAGAGCAATGCCAAAGAATTTTCAAACTATCACATAATTGCTCTCACTTCACGTGCTAGCAAAGTAACGCCCCAAATCCTTCAAGCTAGGCTTCAACTTCCAGACATACAAGCTGAATTAGAAAATGCAGAGGAACCAGATATCAAATTGCCAACATCCATCGGGTCATAGAAGAAGCTAGAAAATTCCATAAAAACACATATTTCTTCTTCATTGACTACACCAAAACATTTGACTGTGTAGATCACAACAAACTGGAAAAGTCTTAAAGAGATGGGAATATCAAACCTCCTTTCCTGTTTCCTGAAAAGCCTACATGCAGGTCAAGAAGCAACAGTTAATGCCAGACATGGAACAATGGGCTGATTCCAAATTGGGAAAGGAGTACATCAAGGCTGTATATTGTAACCCTGTTTACTTACATGCAGAGTACATCATGAAAAATACCAGGCTGAATGAAGCACAAGCTGGAATCAAGATTTCCGGGAGAAATATCAATAACCTCAAATATGCAGATGACACCACCCTAATGGCAGAAAGAGAGGAGAATTTAAAGAGCCTCCTGATGAAGGTGAAAGAGGAGAGTGAAAAAGCTGACTTCAAGGTCAACATTCAGAAGACTAAGATCATGGCATCCAGTTTCATCACTTCATGGCAAATAGATGAGGAAATAATGGAAACAGTGAGAGATTATTTTCTTGGGCTCCAAAATTATTGCAGATGGTGACTGCAGCCATGAAATTAAAAGAAGCTTGCTCCTTAGAAGAAAAGAAATGACAAACCTGGATGATTATTAAAAAACAGATACATACTTTGCTGACAGAGGTCTGTATAGTAGAAGTTATGGTTTTTCCAGTAGTCATGTACGGATATGAGAGTTGGACAATAAAAAATGCTGAGGACCAAAGAAATGATGCCTTTGAACTGTGGTGCTGTAGAAGACTCTTGAGAGTCCCTTGGACAGCAAGATCAAACCAGTCAGTCCTAAAGAAATCAACCCTGAATATTCATTGGAAGGACTGATGCTAAAGTTCCAATATTTTGGCCACCTGTTGCGAAGAGCCAACTCATTGGAAAAGACCGTGATCCTGGGAAATTTTGAAGACAGGAGGATAAGGGGACGACAGAGGATAAGATGGTTGAATGACATAATTTACTCAATGGACATGAGTTTGAGCAAACTTTTAGAGATGGTGAAGGATAGGGAAGCCTGGTGTGTTGCATTTCATGGGGTTGCAAACAGTCAGACATGATTAAGTAGCTGAACAAATTTCATAGGCTAATGAGTGGGAGGATTATTTCAACTGTTTTTTGTGGGAGGGAGATTTCCAGGAATTGGGCCACTGCCACTTTTTGGTTTTTTTATGGTCAGCCTTGGAACTGTCATGGTGCCTCTGGGTGTGCCATTTAGCTTGCTGATGTGCTACAATGAGCATATACTGAGGATTAAGGTCCAGTTGAAGTCAACTTGTCTGACATCTTGGACCCATTTGATTCTAATCATTTTATGTTGTGTCCTTGGGCTATGTCATTCTTTCAAAAGTTGTGCCTCATCCCCTTTCCTCCTGTTTCATATGGTCTGTGCGGCACCCTTGTGCTTCCCAGCCTGAGCTGTGTGTCTCCTATTACAGAAAGGGGTTGGGTGCTGGAAAGTGGACCCAGGGAGGAGACAGCTGTTGACTTTGAAAAGACAGCCTGAAGGAAGAGGAATAAAGGGCTCCACAACTGGGAAAGCTTTTGGAAAAAGCCCAGGATACCATAGGGGCAAGGCATCATTGTTGAGCGGCACGCAAGGGATGGGGCTGCCATGGCAACTGCGTTCCTCGCCCATGAGCTTGGTCTCTGTGAGCACTAGGAGGGGACCCATCTGAACAGGCTCACTTGCACTTCAAGTCATGGTCTCCTGACTTGAAGCTCACCTGTGTAAGCTCCCGGGTTCTGAGCACCACCCTTCACCCTTCACAAAACCTCCAGAGTCTGTCCTGGGCCCTCCTGCCTGCGACAGGAATCTGCCAGTGCCGAAGGGGGATGAGTGCTAAAGCATGGGGTTAAGAGAGCAGATTCAGGGACAGGATTGCTGTTGACCATGTGGATACAACACAAGGGTAAAGATTGAATGGCTCCTTGGCTGGGAATGCCCCTAGAGGAAGTGTGGTCTGCCTGGGAAATGAGGTGTTATTCTTGACTGGTGTGTAAGGGGTGGGGTAACCATGGCCCTCACATGCCAGCCCCTGCTTCTGTGGTCACTGGGAGGGACTCCCACCAGAGCAAGTACACCCTACCCTATTGCAACTGCCTTCTGGTCTCCGCCTCAGCAGGCACTTGGCACATACCTTAGTTGTGGCCATCATACCACCCTCTCCCCCCAAATGAGAGTGAGTAAGTGCTCCAGTCAGCTGCTGCTTTTGCTCCCTCTTGCCTGAGTAGGGAACAGATGCCTGAGGGTCACACACAGGCAGAGGTGGAGAAAAGCCAAAGATGAGCCCTAGGAGTGGTGCCACTAAGGAAAAGGAATGGAAATCTGGCCTTGCTGCTACATAGCTATGAATTAAATCCTGACAATAAGCTTGGTAAAACCTGCATCTGGACTATGTGAATAGACAACAAGTGTTTGGAGACCAGTCTAACTTTGGCAGCAGTGGCATTGGGGGCAAGTATATGCAAGAGTTGGGCCAGGTCAGAGTCTGCGCTGGCCCCATAGTGCCCACAACAGATCCAGAGACCTACCTAGTGATAACAAGAGGACCACCTGGAGAGGTAGGTGTTGGCTGCAGCTCACTGTGAGAGCAAAGACACTGACAGAGGAGGCCACTGGAAAATATTCTTATTAGTACTATTTTTTTTTTATTTTGTTTAATTTTGTTCAGTTTTTGTTGACTTTAAAAAGTTTTTTCTTTCACTTTATTTTAGTTGTTTTTTTTTGTGTGTGTTTTTGTTCTTTGTTTTCTTTTGTTTTTTTGGATCATTTTTATGTTTTTGCTTTATATTTTCTTTGGATTTATCAAGTTTCCTTTCTATTTTGGAGAAAGAGAAAGGATCTGAGAAAATATTAGAAGAAATTATTGTAAAAAATTTCCCTTTCATGGAAAAGAAATGGTCACCCAAGTCCAGGAAGCCCAGAAAGACTCATACAGAATAACTCCAAAAGAAACATGCCAACACATATTAATCAAGCTAAACTTAAATGTGACGGAAAATATTAAAAGCAGCATAGTGAAAGCAACAAATAACACACAAGGGAATTCCCATTAGGTTATCAACTGATTTTCAGTGGAAACATTGCAGGCCAGAAGAGAATGGCAGAACATATTTAAAATGATGAAAGAGAAAAACCTACAACTAAGATTGCTCTCCCCATCAAGGATCTAATTCAGATTTGACAAAGAAATCAGATGCTTTACAGACAAGCAAAAGTTCAAAGAATTCAGCACCACCAAGTTTTACAGCAAACATTAAAGGAACTTCTCTAGACAAGAAACATAGGTCAAAAACAGTTAAGAAAATGGTAATAGGAGCATACATATTGATAATTATTTTAAATGTAAATGTATTAAATGCTCCAACAACAACAACAACAACAACAACAACAAAAACAGATTGGCTGAATGGACACAATAACGAGAACTATATATAAGCTATCCACAAGAGACCCCCTTCAGACCTAAGAACACATACAGAATAAAAGTAAGGGGATAGGCAAAAATATTCTTTACAAATGGAAATCAAAAGAATCCTGGTGTAGCAATACTCAGATGAAATAGACTTTAAAATAAAGACTATTACAAGATATAAGGAAGGACACTATGTAATAATCAAGAGGTTAGTCCAGGAAAAAGATAAAGTAACTGTGAATATTTGTGAACGCAACTTAAGAGCAGCTTAATAAATAAGGCAAATTCTAACAGCCATAAAAGGGGAATTTGACAGTAGCACAATATTAGTTGGAGACTTTAACACTCCATTTAAATCAATGGATAAGTCATACAGAGAGAAAATTAACAAGGAAACACAAGACTTAAATAGGGCTTCCCAGGTGGTTCAGTGGTAAAGAATTCCCCTACCAATGCACGAGACCCAAGAGATACAGTTTTGATCCATCGGTTGGGAAGACAACCTGGAGAAGGAAATGGCAACCCCACTCCAATATTCTTGCCTGGAAAATTCCAAGGACAGAGGAACTTGGGTCTCAAAAGAATCAGACATGACAGGGCACATGATGGATGATGGATGAAGACTTAAATGACACATTAGACCAGAAAGACTAAATCTATTTTTATAGGACATTCCATCTGAAAGTAATGGAATACATTTTCTTTTCAAGTGCACACAATATTTTCCAAGATAGATCATATCTTTGATCACAAATCAAACTTCAGTAAATTGAAGAAAATTGAAATGATACCAAGCATCTTTTCCAACCACAGAGGTATGGGATTAATAATCAAGTATAAGGAAAAAAAAAAACTTAAAAAACACAAACACATGGAGGCTAAACAACATACTACTAAATAACCAGGATATCACTGAGGAAATCAAAGGGGGAAAAAAAAAACAACTAGAAACAAATGGCAATGAAAATACGATGACTGAAAGCAGTTCTAAGAGGGAAATTTATGTAAATACCATCCCACCTCAAGATACAAGGAAAATCTGAAATAAACAACCTAACCTTACAACTAAAGCAACTAGAGAAAGAAGAATCCAAACAAACAAAAAAAACTCCAAAGTTAATAGAAGGAAAGAAATCATAAAGATTATGGCAGAAGTAAATGAAATAGAAACAAATAAAACAATAGCAAAGATCAATGAAACTAAATACTGCTCCTTAGAGAAGATAAAACTGATAAAACTTTAACCATACTTCATCAAGAAAAAAAGGGAGAGGACCCAAACCAATAGAAGTAGAAATGAAAAAGTTGAAATTACAAATGATATTGCAGAAATACAAAGCATCATAAAAGACTGCTACAAGCATCTATATGCCAATAAAAGGGAAAACCTGGAAGAAATGATTAAATTCTTAGAAAAGTGCAAGCTTCTAAGACTGAACCAGGTAGAAATAAAAATTATGAGTAGGCCAAGCAGGACTTCTCTGGTGGTCTAGTGGTTAAGAATCAGCTTTCCAGTGGGTTGAACCCAGGGGATGTGGGTTCAGTTCCATGTTAGGAAACTAAGATCCTATGTTGAGGATCCTTAGTTGAGCCCATGTACCACACCTTCTGAGCCTGCCAGCCTCAATGAGAAATTCTGTTCACCAACTACAAAGCTCGTGTGTCCTAGAACACAAACCCATGCCCCATAGCTACAGTGCCCAATCACTCTGGAGCTTACACACCACAACTAGAGAGAAGTCTGTGCACTGCAAAAAAATGGCCTGTATGCCACAATGAAAAGTCCCACGTGCAGCAACAAAGAGCCTGTGTGATGCAACTAAGACCTGACACAGCCAAAAAGAAATAAATAAAAATGAACAAACCAATCACAAGTACTGAAATAGAAACTTTGATTAAAAATATTACAACAAAAATCCAGGACCAGTAACTTAACAAGCAAATTCTATCAAGCATTTAGAGAAGAGCTAACATCATCCTTCTCAAACTCTTCCAAAAATTTCATACGGAGGAACCCACCCAATCTCATTCTAACAGGACACCATGTCCCCGATATCATAATTACATGAGTGTTAGTCACTCAGTCATGTCCAACTCTTTGCAACCCCATGGACTGTAGCCCACAAGGCTTCTCTGTCCATGGGTTTCTCCAGGCAAGAAGACTGGATTGGGTAGCTATTCTTTCAACCCAGGGGTTGAACTCGGGTCTTCCACAATGCAGACAGATTCTTTACCATCTGAACCACCTTAATTACATAAAGATATCACACAAAAAAGAAAATCGTAGCTCAATAACACTGAAGAACATAGATGCAAAAATCCTTGGCAAAATACTAGCAAACAGAATCCACCAACACATTAAAAGGATCATACACCGTGATCAGGTGGGATTTATCCCAGAGATGCAATGATTCATCAATCATTGTGATACACTATGTTAGCAAATTGAAGAATAAAACCATCCAATTATCTCAACAGATACAGTAAAAGCTTTTGACAAGATTCAACACTGATTTATGACAAAAACTCTCCAGAAACTGGACATAGAGGGAACTAACCTCAATATAATAAAGTCATATACAACAAATCCACAGCAAACATCATTTCCAACGGTGAAAAACCTAAAGCACTTCCACCAACATCAAGAACAAGACAAAATTATCCACTCTCACCACTTTTATTCAACATAGTTTTGAAAGTTTGAGCCATGGAAATCAGGGAAGAAAAAGAAATAAGAGGAATACACATTAGAGAAGAAGAAAAACTGTCACTGTTTGCAGATGACATAATACTATACATAGAAAATGCTAAGGATGGCACCAGAAAATTACTAGAGTTCATCAAAGAGTTTTGGAAAATTGTAAGATACCAAACTCATACACCGAAATCTTGTTTTTCTATGTTATCAACAAAAGATAAGAAAGGGAAATTAAGGAAACAATCACATTTACCATTGCAACAGAAAGAATAAAATACTTAGGAATAAACCTAAGGAGGCAAAAGACATGTACTCAGGAAACTATAACATAGTGATGAAAGAAATAAAAGATGACTCAAATATGGAGAAATAAACCATATACGTGGACTGGAAGAATCAATATTCTGAAAATATACTACTCAAGGCAATCTACAGATTCAATGCAATTCCTATCAATTTACCAAAGGCATTTTAAGAATAGAACTATAACAAAAAATTAAAAATTTGTATGATACACAAAGGACCCCAAGTAACCAAAATACTCTTGAGAAAAAAAATGGAGCTGTAGAAATCAGTCTATAGTACAGAGCTACAGTAATCAAGACAATATGCTACTGGCAAAAAAAAACAGAAATATAAATAAAAAGAACAGGATAGAAAGCCCAGAGATAAATCCACACACCTTTTGTCGCCAAATATATGACAAAGGAGGCAAGAATATACAATGGAGAAAAGACTTATCTTCAATAAGGGATGCTGGGAAAACTGTACACCTCCAAGTAAAAGCATGAAATTAGAACATTCCCTAATACAGTACACAAAAATAAACTCAAAACAGGTTAAAGACTTAAAGGTAAGACCAGACACTATAAAACTTAGAGGAAAACATAGGTAGAAAACACTATGACATAAATTAAAGCAAGATCTTTTTGACCCACTTCCTAGAATAATGAAAATAAAAACAGAAACAAAAAAATGGGGCCTACGTAAACTTAAATGCTTTTGCACAACAAAGGAAACCATAAACAAGACAAAAAGACAAACTTCAGAATAGGAGAAAATATTTGCAAAAGAAGTAACTGACAATGGATTAATTCTCAAAATGTACAAATAGCTCCTGCAGCTCAATATTAAGAAGACAAATAACCTAATAAAAAATGTGTGGAATAACTAGCCTTTTCTTCAAAAAACCAATGAAAAGATATTCAACATCACTGATTATTAGAAAAATGCAAATCATAACTACAATGAGGTACTATCTCACATCAGTAAGAATGGAAATCATAAAAAATTATACAAACAATAAATGCTGGAATGCATTTTGTGAAAAGCAAACCCTTTTACTCTATTAATGAGAATCAAAAGTGATACAGCTGCTATCAAGAACAGTATCGGGGTTCCTTAAAAAACTGAAAATAGAACTACCATATGACCTAGCAATCCCACTTCTGGACGTACACCCAGAGAAAACTGTAATTCAAAAAGATACATGCACCCCAATGTTCATTGCATCACTATTTACAATAGCCAGTATATGGAAGCAAACTAAATGTCCATCAACAGGAATGGATAGAGAAGATATGGTACATATATACAATGGAATACTATTCAACCATTAAAAGGAACAAAGTTGAGTCATTTGGAGAGATGTGGTGGACTTTGAGACTGTCATACAGTGTGAAGCAAGTCAGAAAGAGAAAAACAGAGCTTCCCTGATGGGTCAGTAGTAAAGAATCTGCCAGTCAATGCAGGAGACATGTGTTTGATCCCTGATCCAGGAAGATCCCACATGCAGTGGAGCAACTAATCCCATGTGCCACAACTACTGAACCTGTACTCTATAGCCCAGGAGCCCCAACTAGTAAGACCACACGCCACAGCTACTGACGCCCATGTACCCTAGAGCCTGTACTCTGCAACAAGAGAAGCCGCCACAATGAGAAGCCTGCGTGCTCCAACAAAGAATAGCCTCTGCTCATCGCAACTAGAGAAAGCCTGTGCACAGCAATGGCCCCCCAGCACAGCCCCAAGTAAATAAAGAGAGAGAGGAGCAAATATTGACTATTAATACATATGTGGAATTTAGAAATACAGTATGATGATCTTGTTATAAAACAAACAGAGACACAGATGCAGAAAAACAATGTATGGACATCAGGGGATAAGGGGAGTTGGAATGAATTGGGGGATTGGGACTGACATATGTACACGTCTATGTATAAAACATTAATAGATAACTAATGAGGACCTGTTCTATTGCACAGGAAACTCTATTAAGTACTCTGTGGTGACATAAACGAGAATGAAATCCGAAAATGAGGGGATATATGTATACGTACAATTGATTCATTTTGCTGTACAGCAGAAACTGATGCAGCAGTGTAAAGCAATTATACTCTAATTAAAAAAGAACAAAAGTGAGGCAGTGGTATTAGACAGCATTCTTTAGCCCAGGGCTACTTCCTTGGCTATCAAATTTACAGTCCTTTAGGCCGAGGTGAGACCTTGTTCAAAATGTTATCATGTTAAATTTGGTGAACTCTTAACTCTTTACTTATTTAAAAATTAGCTAATTTAGAAATTCAACTAAACGTTAAGGTCTTCAGAGTAAAAAGGATTTGGATATGCCCTGAATCCTAGATTGTTCACTAAGTCGTGTCCAACACTTTGCAACCCATGGATTGCAGCATGTCAAACTTCCTTGTCCTTCACTATCTCTCAGAGTTTCCTTAAACTCAGATCCGTTGGTTGGTGATGCCATCCAACCATCTCATCTTCTGCTGCCCTCTTCTCCTCTTGCCTTCAATCTTTCTGAGCATCAGGGTCTTTTCCACATGAGTCGGCTCTTCATGTGGCCAAAGTATTGGAGCTTCAGCATCAGTCCTTCCAATGAATATTCAAGATTGATTTCCTTTAGTATTGACTGGTTTGATCTTCTTGCTGTTCAAGGGACTGTTAAGAATCTTCTCCAGCTCCACAGTTTGAAATCATCAATTCTTTGGTCCTCAGCCCTCTTGATGGTTCAACTTTCACATCCATAAAGGACTACGGAAAAACCATAGCTTTGGTTATATGGACTTTTGTCTGTAAAATGATGTTTCTGATTTTTAATATTCTGTCTAGGTTTGTCATGGCTTTTCTCCCAAGGAGCAAGCATCTTTTAATATTATGGCTGTAGTCACCATCCACAGTGATTTTGGAGCCCCCCAAATAAATCTGCCACTGTTTCACTTTCTGCCCATCTCTTCGCCATGATGTGATGGGACAGGATACCCTGATCTTTATTTTTTGAATGTCGAGTTTTAAGCCGGCTTTTTCACTCTCCTCTTTCACCTTCATCAAGCGGTTTTTAGTTCCTCTTTGCTTTCTGCTATTAGAGTGGTATCATCTGCATATCTGAGTTGTTGATATAATCTTTATTCCAGCTTGTGCTTCATCCAGCCCAGCATTTCACATGATGTACCCTGCATATACGTTAATAAGCAGTGTGACAAACTGGTTCCCAGTTTTGAACCAGTCCATTGTTTCATGTCTGATTCCAACTGTTGCTTCTTGACCTGCATACAGGTTTTTCTGGAGATAGGTAAGATGATCTGGTATTCCCATCTCATTAAGAATTTTCCAGTTTTTCTGTGATCCACACAGTCAAAGGCTTTAGTATAGTTAATGAAGCAGAAGTACATGTTTTTCTGGAATTCTCTTGCTTTTTAAAAAATGATATAATGGATATTTGCAATTTGATCTCTAGTTCCCCTGCCTTTTCAAAATCCGGCTTGTACATCTGGAATTTCTCAGTTCACATGCTGCTGAAGCCTAGCTTGGAGGATTTTGAACATTACCTTGCTAGCATGTAAAATGAGCCCAATTTTAGTTTGAATATTGTTTGGCATTGCTTTTCTTTGGGATTAGAGTGAAACCCGACCTTTTCCAGTCCTATGGTCACTGCTGAGTTTTCCAAATTTGCTGGCATATTGGGTGCAGTACTTTAACAGCATCATCTTTTAGGATTTGAAATAGCTCAGCTGGAATTCCATCACCTCTACTAGCTTTGCTCATAGTAAGGCTTCCTAAGGCCCACTTGACTTCATGCTCCAGGATATCTGGCTCTAGGTGAGTCATCACGGTTATTTGGGTCATTAAGATCTCTTTTTTATAGTTCTGTGTATTCTTGCTACTTCTTCTAATATTTTCTGCTTCTGGTAGGTTCTTGATATTTCTGTCCTTTATTGAGTCCCTCTTTGCATGAAATCCTCCCTTAGTATCACTAATTTTCTTAAAGAAATCTCTAGACTTTCCCCTTCTATTGTTTTCCTCTATTTCTTTGCATTGTTCACTTAAAAAGTCTTTCTTATCTTCCCTTGCTATTCTCTGGATCAACTGTTCAATTGTGTATCTTTCCCTGCTATTCTCTGGAACAACTGTTTCAGTTTTGTATATTCAGTTGTGTACATCTTTCCCTTTCTCCTTTGCTTTTCACTTCTCTTTTTTTTCTCAGCTATTTATAAGACCTCTTTAGATAACCATTTTGTCTTTTTGCATTTCTTTTCCTTGGGGATGATTTTGGTCACCACTTCCTGTACAATGTTAAGAACCTCAGTCCATAGTTCTTCAGGTACACTGTCTACCTATATGGAATTTGCTATATAGATCAGCATGAAAACATTTAGTCGAATAACTTCATTTTCCAAAAAATAATACTAAAACCCAACAAAGATAAGTGGGATAGACTCAGGATTATCAGTTCAGTCACTCAGTCGAGACTTTGCGACCCAATGGACTGCAGGACACCAGGCTTCTCTGTCCTTCACCAACTTCCAGAGCTTGCTCAAACTCGTCCACTGAGTTGGTGATACCATCTGACCATCTCATTCTCTGTTATCCCCTTCTCCTGCCTTCAGTCTTCCCCAGCATCAGGGTCTTTCCCAGTGTCAGTTCTTTGCATCATGTGGCCAAAGTATTGGAATTGCAGCTTCAGTATCAGTCCCTCCAATGAATATTCAGGACTGATTTATTTTAGTATTGATTGGTTTGATCTCCTTGCAGTCCAAGGGACTCTCAAGAGTCTTCTCCAATACCATAGTTCAAAAGCATCAATTCTTTGGCACTTAGCTTTCTTTGGTGGCTCAGAGGTTAAAGCATCTGCCTGCAATATGGGAGACCTGGGTTTGACCTCTGGGTCCGGAAGATTCCCCAGAGAAGGAGATGGCAACCCACTCCAGTATTCTTGCCTGGAGAATCCCAGGGACAGAGGAGCCTAGTGGGCTGCAGTCTATGGGGTTGCACAGAGTTGGACACGACTGAAGCGACTTAGCAGCAGCAGCAGTAGCTTTCTTATGGTCCAACTCTCACATCCATACATGACTACTGGAAAAACTGTAGCTTTGACTAGACAGACCTTTGTTGGCAAAGTAATGTCTCTGCTTTTTAATATGCTGTCGAGGTTGGTCATAACTTTTTTCCAAGGAGCAAGAATCTTTTAATTTCATGGCTGCAGCCACCATCTACAGTGATTCTGGAGCCCCCCCAAAATAAAGTCTCTCACTGTTTCCATTGTTTCCCCAACTATTTGCCATGAATGATGGGACTGAATGCCATGATCTTAGTTTTTCAGATGTTGAGTTTTAAGCCAGCTTTTTCACTCTCCTCTTTCACTTTCATCAAGAGGCTCTTTAGTTCTTCTTCACTTTCTGCCATAAGGATGGTGTCATCTGCATATCTGGTTATTAATATTTCTCCCAGCAGTCTTAATTCCAGCTTGTGCCTCATCCAGCCCAGCATTTCTCATGATGAGCTCTGCATATAAGTTAAATAAGCAGGGTGACAATATACAGCCTTGATGTATTTTCCAAAAATAATACTAAAGTCCAACAAAGATGAATGGGATAGACTCAGGATTATAATTTCAGTTCAATTCAGTTCAGTTGTTCAGTTGTGTCTGACTCTTTGCGACCCCATGGACCGCAACACGTCATGCTTTCCTGTCCATCACCAACTCCCAGAGGAGATACAATTTCCAATCTAGGGTTCTTTCCATGAAACTGGATCAGAATTTCCCCTGGCTTATTTCCAGGCATTATCTGACAACTCATGGAAGGAGTAATTTAAATTTAGAAAAAGACTCTCAAGTCACTTAATTAATTTGGTGGAATGCATCCTGTAATCAGGTCGGGAAACTCTCAAGCTGATTCGAGTCAACTTCTGTAGGAGTGGTCTGTTCAGTTTACACTGAAATGTTTATAGGACGGATGACTAGGTAGAGATGTTCAATCCTATTGGGTACAAGTATAATACATGTCTCCTAAGATAAAATCTGGATAAATTTTACCTATTGAGATTATTTTACAAAGGTAAGCAGCTGAGGATTGTATCTTTATTCATTTACCATCTTTTTGCCTCCAAAATTCATGAACATAGTTAAGTTATTTATTCTACATGATTTTATCTCATAATATATTCACTTTTACAAGTTTAACTTTGAGAAATTTCCTTTCTAGTGTCTGAAATTTAGAAAATCTAGAATAAAAATTTCCTTCTAAAAACCTATCCTGTGAATCTGGGCTGAGCTGAAACCCCCAATATACATGAAATCCCTAGAGATGATAATTGTGGTATCCCAGGGATTTCAAGATATCTTGATTGAAGTTTCTCATGTCAATATCATGAAGTCCAGACAGAGAACCAGTCTTTATGAATCATAACCAGTTTAGAGGTATAGACCATTGATAGGGCATTTTATCTTTACTTGTGCATATGTAAGGAATGAAAATACATAATTGAAACAGATATAGTCAAGAGTATTGAGGAATTAGGTGGAAAAAAAGACAAGGCTAAGTAAATGAGTCAATTATTAAATAAAGGATAGTATTCAAAAATTTTTTCTTTTTATTCTCCCAGCCTGGAATAAACCATTCCCTTAGTGGATTCACTACATCATGTTAGGCTAAATTATGAAATTATAACAAACAACCCCAAAATCTCAATAACTCACAACAAATGTGTGCTTCTTTCTGAAACTGCTTGTCTGTCATGAGTTGGCTCTGATTTTTGTTTCATGCTATTTTGCTCCAGTATTCAAGCTTACTGTAGACCCTTTATGTAAGACATTACCAACCTCATGTATAAAATGTAAGTTGGAACTAATGCAAAAATGATTTCAGGGAAATGAACATTGATGTTTTATCTTACGTCACACTGGTAACTGATTGGCCAAAGTAAGTTGAGTGTTTGTGTTTGAGGCCAAGAAATTTGAAATTATCCTCCATAAAGTAGATCACCATAAAAAGGAATGCCCAAGAAGGGACAAGAAGTATTTTTAGCCATAATGCAACTTATCACATTGACTTATACATCAGAAAAGGAATGAATTACAGTTAAAAACTTCATGCAGCCTCACATCACCACCCAACAAAAATAGCTAAGAAAGTACATATCCCTCCCTGCAAAAAAATAAAAAATAAAATAAAGACTTATACCAATCAAATGCCAGACTCTTTTTTAAAAAAATATTTCTTATTTTTAATTGATTGATGATTGTTTTACTATATTGGTTGATTTCTGTCATACAACGACATGAGTTAACCACAGGTGTACATATGTCCCTTCTCTCTTGAATCTCCCTCCCACCTTCTACCCATTCTCACTCCTCTAGGTTATTACAGAGCCCAATTTGAGTTCCTTGAGTCGTACAGCAAATTCCCATTGAAATGTCAGACTCTTGATTGGTGCCACTGTGTGTGTTAGTCACTCAGTTGTGTTTGACTCTTTGTGACCCTGTGGTATGTCCATGGTATTCTCTAGGCAAGGATACTGGAGTGGGTTGCCATTCCCATACCCAGGGGATCTTCCTGACCCAGGGATTGAACCTGGTTCCCCTGCATTGCAGGCAGTTCTTTACCATCTGAGTCACCAGGAAAAACAGGTAACCAATTAATAATTTGTGTGTTGCTTGATCATGAGTCTCAGTTTGCCAGGGACAATCTCCTTTTACTTCCAATAGTGTTTTGGGGTTGTATGTTTAGAATATTTTAAAATGAAATTTTAGGAAAAACATAACTGACTTGGACTTGTTGTCAATTATATGGTCATCCAGGAGGAGAAGGGGATGACAGAGGATGAGATGGCTGGATGGCATCACTGACTCGATGGACGTGAGTCTGAGTGAACTCTGGGAGTTGGTGATGGACAGGGAGGCCTGGCATGCTGTGATTCATGGGGCTGCAAAGAGTAGGACATGACTAAGCGACTGAACTGAACTGAGGGACATAATGACTCTTTCAACATGCTTCTATTTCAGAAATATAGATCCTACAATCTTGAGGTTAGAGTCATCAGTTTGCTCTTGGGAGATGTCTATGAGGGTCTGAAATGGTTCTTTTCCCACATATCTACTTGTTAGTGTTACCGAATTCAGAAGTCCATGTGCCAGATGCACAGTGAGGCCCATCAATACTAAACTTTAGAGTTTGGAAGAGAGAAAAGTTTATTACAGATTCACATAAGGAGATCAGTGGCTCACGCCCTAAGAGCCCCAAAGTTACTGAAAGCTTTCAGCAAGTCCTTTTAAACGCGAAAGGATTAACTAACTAAACTAACCATGTACATGGTAAGCTGTTGCAGACTTCTGGGTGTCAGACCCTTTGTTCTTGAGGTCAGGTCATGGTCAAGTAATGATGTTCCTATAAATCTCTTCCTGATGAATGTTATTGTCTGTTCTGACAAGGAGCAAAGTCCCAAGGCACAATTTTCACCCTCCAAGGGCCCAGTCCTGGCTAAGAGGAGGCAAATCTCAGTTTGCAGCTCCTTCAGGGCCAGGTTCCCACATCTTGCTCACTGTCATCCCTGAGGGAGAAAGGCATCCAACCCAAATGGTCCTCAGGCTCCTCAGGCTTCCCAAATGGGGAGACTAGGTCTCACAGACTGTGACCCAGACAGACGGCCACTGCTATTAGGTCACAGAGACAGGGTTGGGGGAGAGGTTTTCTGTTGCCTCAAGGCATGGGCCAAGGTTGGAGGAGGGGCTTAGTGAGGTCTCTGTAGCCCTGCAGGGCATAGTCCCAGTCTCTTCCCTGGGCCCTCCAGCTCACTGGCTGGCCTAAGGCTGGGTAAGCTAGAGGGCCTCTGGGAGAAGGCCTGAATTTTCCTGCTACCTCACTCTCCACCTGATGACCACCACACCACTGACCCTTGACTGAATCATTCCCCTAATGGTCCCCCACTGACAGTTAGCTTGGACAGGACCCTCTGCAGTGCTGACCAATAGCCGAGTAGGACAACTAACAGTTGCTCATTGACAGTTGGCTACTTGTGGGCAGGGCCCACTGAGGCACTGGGCAATGGCTGAGCAAGACCCGTTGTCTTGTAACAGAGTGCAGAAAAATGAGGCTCAGCAATGGCTACTTGCTAAGGGCTGTGTCCATCCTGCTCCGTTACATTAGCATCTTTTGCAGTTTGATAGGAATAGCTGCACAAAGTTTAACTATCTATTAAACCAAGCAGAAATAGGGGAGAAGAAGTCCAAAATGACACAGCAAATCTGATTGAATATAGGAAGAATATTTGGAAATTGTTATCTCTATTTCCTCCCTCAGGTACAAATACAAGAAAGTCAGGCTGCTCAAGAGCAGAAAATGAAATCTTTTCACAAAAGATGAGTAAAGTGGCACAGTCTTTTAAAAGGGACAATTTGTTGATATTATTTCTAATTCTAAACAATAACAGCTATTTATTTCAGCAATTTTTCTTCCAGAAATTCATACTAAGGAAATAATCATAGCTATAAGCAAAGAAGTGCAACTACTTTCTATATCATTTAAAAAACACAATGGATAAAGACAGCATTAAGCAATTTACACACATTTTAAAATCTATTAATGACAATATCAGGTCCAAATGATCATCTCATTTTTTCTAGAAAAGAATACTGCAGTCTAAAGATTTTTAATGTGATTTATCTCATAAGAAATGGGAGAGTAAACATTTCAATCCAGATAGAATAGCTTCCCTACTCTGTTCTCGAAAAATTAGATACTATCTAAAGGGGAAAAATAACCATCTATCACCTACATTATATTTCATATATTGTGCAAGCAGACTGTTAGAAAAGGTCATCAGCACAAATGGCAGAGTAAGTAGTTCTAAGAATCCATTCATAACAGTATTGAAAAATGAAGCAAAAACTGTTAGAATCAATTTTGTCAGAATGTTAGAAAATAGTCAAGTGATTGTAGCAACCAAATCATCACTGAACGTAAAGAAAATGATAATTTAGAAAAGTAGAACAGCTCCATGGTGTTTTTGCTTGCACTGTCCAACTCCCTCCTTGTCTTAAGCATAATCTTAAAGATGGCAGCTTACTTTACATCATGGAGCTCTGGTCTCTGGTTCCATAGGGAATAGACTAGACCTTATTCTCAAATGATCATGTTTATCTGTTCTAACATGTCTGGGGCTACATAAAAACTGGAATAATTGCTTGACTTCATTTTTCCTAACAGAATTCACACAATATGGAAAGTTGTATTCATTTCAAAAACAATTGTAAGGCAATTGAATGATTTCTTGGGGACTGTGGTTAAAGATTACAGTTATAGTAAACAATAAAATATCTAATTCTGGAATGAAATTTGAAGAAAGGTTTTCTTTCTTTTTTCATTTTTCTTTTTTGTTGTTGCTTTTTGAGATTCACAAGGGATCATGTATACTGGAGACTTTGGAAGACCATATGCATCCTCAAGGCAGGACACATATTCATAAAAAGCCTGCAAGTACCCACTGCTGAAGTGAGACTGTATAAATACAGACTTTACAAAAATATTATAGAAAAGTCACCAAAAAAAAAAAAAAAGNNAAAAAAAAAAAAAAAAAAAGCTAAAGAACACAGCAAACAAGAAAAATAAAGACAAGATGGAGGAAATTTGACACCCAGAGTTATCACATTATGTAACTCAAGATTCCAGTGTTTTATAAAAACTTAGAAAGCATGAAAAGAAACAAGAAAGCATGGCCTATTCCCAGAAGAAATTTCTAGAAACTATCCCTGAGGAAGCATAGGCATTAGATTTATTAGGCAAAGACTTTAAGTCAATCATCTTAAATATGCTCAAAGAATTTAAATAGCACAATCAACCTACTATTTTAACAGACATATACAGAACACTCTATATCAAAATAATAGCATTCACATTCTTCTCAAGTGCATATGAGGCATTTTCCATGATAGACCGTATGTTAGGCTATAAATTCAGTCTCCATAGATGTAAAAATATAAATATTATACAAAGTAACCTCTTTGACCATAACAGATGAAAGTTAGAAAT
>SJYQ01000100.1:1042494-1084827 GCA_006410935.1 Redunca redunca | reverse complement strand
TACTCAATTTATTTTCTACTGACAGGGAGATAAGATTATTTCAGTATAATCAATGAAGTTGGCTATTATCAAAACTTTAAACTCTTACCAATTTAAGAGGCTAAAGATTTTATCTTGTTTTTATTTAACTGACTATTAAGGGGACAAATTTTCAATATAGTCATTGGTTATTTGTAAAAAATTATGTTTTACTTTTCTGTTGTATCATCTCATCGTTCATTTGTACTCCATTCATTCATTTAGTAAGTGCCCACTGTGCTGTAGTCAGTATCATTTCAGCTTTTAGTGAAGAAGACAAACTTCTGCTCTCAAGTTGTGCACACAGTCCTGAAGGGAGATAAACGATAAGCAAAATATCAAAAAATAAGTTAATTTTGGATTGTTTGTTTTAGTTTCTTAGGGGTACTGTAGCAAATTACCACTCATTGGGTAACTTGAACAACAGAAGTTTATTCTGTCACAGTTCAGAAGGCAAGAAGTGTGAAATCAACGTGTCAGCAGGACCATGATTTCTCTGTCTCCAGGAGAGAAAACTTCCTCGCCTCTTCTAGCTTCTTAAGACCCTCAGGCATTTCTTTGGCTTGTGGCCTCATCACTCCAATCTCTACCTTCCTCTTTTCTTTGTCTGTCCTCTACATCTCTGGGTCCAAACATATCCCTCATTTCTCTTATAAAGACATCAGTCATTGGATTTAGAAACCACCTTAATCTGGCATGACTTCATTGTAACCTAACTACACCTATAAGAACTTTATTTCCACTAAAGGTTACATTTACAGGCATTAGGACTCAAGACTTGAACATGTCTTTTAGGGAGGGCAGTTTTCAATCCACCACAATGTGACAAGCATTAAGAGGAAAGCAAAGGTTTGAATAAAATTTCTATAACTGAGCATGATTAGTGACGGGTTTGATTTTATTTTTGTTCAGTCACTGAGTTGTGTCTGACTCTTTGTGACCCCATGGACTGTAGCATGCCAGCCTTCCCTGTCAACCATTGTCTCCCAGAGTTTGATCAAATTTATGTGCATTGAAAGGTGATGCTAGCTCAGTTCAGTTCCGTTTAGTTGTTCAATTATGTCAGATTCTTTGGGACCTCATTGACTGCAGAACGCCAGGCTTCCTTGTCCGTCACCAACTCCCGGAACATGCTCAAACTCATGTCCATTGAGTTGGTGATGCAATTCAACCACCTCATTCTCTGTCGTCTTCTTCTCCTGCCTTCAATCTTTCCCAGCAGCAGGGTCTTTTCCAGTCAGTTCTTTGCATCATGTGGCCAAAGTACTGGAGCTTCAGCTTCAGTATCAAACTTTCCAATGAATATTCAGAATTGATTTCCTTTATTACTGACTGATTTGATCTCCTTGTGGTGCAAGGGACTCTCAAGAGTCCTCTCCATCACCACAGTTCAAAAGCATCAATTGTTTGGTGCTCAGTTTTCTTTATGGTCCATCTCTCACACCCTTACATGACTACTGGAAAAGAACCATAGCTTTGACTGTATGGACCTTTCTTGGTAAATTAATGTTTCTGCTTTTTAATATGTTGTCTAGGTTTGTCACAGGTTTTTTTTTTTTTTTTTCCCCAAGGAGAAAGCATCTTTTAATTTCATGGCTGCAGTGATTTTGGAGCCCAATAAAGACTCTCATTGTTTCCATTGTTTAACATCTCTTTGCCGTGAAGTGATGAGATTGGATGCCATAATTTTTGTTTTCTGAATATTGAGTTTTAAATCAGCTTTTTCACTCTCCACTTTCATCAGGAAACTCTTTAGTTCTTCTTCTCTTTCTGCCATTAGGCTGTCGTCATCTGCATATCTGAGGTTATTGATATTACTCTTTGCAATCTTGATTCCAGCTTGTGCTTCCTCCAGTCCAGCATGTCACATGATGTATGACAGTTTTGCATAAAAACTGATCTTCTCCAGCCCTGTGGCCACTGCTGAGTTTTCCATATTTGCTGGCATATTGAGTGCAGCACTTTAAGAGCATCATCTTTTAGGATTTGAAGTAGCTCAACTGGGATTCCATCACGTCTGCTAGCTTTGTTCATAGTCATGTTTCCTAAGGCCCACTTGACTTCGCTTTCCAGATATCTGGCTCTAGGTGAGTGATCACATCATCATGGTTATCTGGGTCATGAAGATCTTTTCTGTACAGTTCTTCTGTGTATTCTTGCCACCTCTTCTTACTGTCTTCTGCTTCTGTTAGGTCCATAATACATCTGTCCTTTATTGAACCCATCTTTGCATGAAATGTTCCCTTGGTACCTCTAATTTTCTTGAAGAGATCTCTAGTCTTTCCCATTCTATTGTTTCCCTCTATTTCTTTGCATCGATCACGGAGGAAGACTTTCTTATGTCTCCATGCTATTGTTTGGAACTCTGCATTCAAATGGGTATATGTTTCCTTTTCTCCTTTGCCTTTCTCTTCTCTTTTTTCATCACCTATTTGTAAGGCCTCCTCAGACAACCATTTTGCCTTTCTTTTTCTTGGGGATGGTCGTGATTGCTGTTTTCTGTACAATGTCATGAACCTCTATACATAGTTCTTCAGGCACACTATCAGATCTAATCCCTTGAATCTATTTGCCACTTCCACTGTGTAATCGTAAGTGATTTGATTTATGTCATATCTGAATGGTCTAGTGGTTTTCCCTATTATCTTCAATTTATGTCTGAATTTGGCAGTAACAAATTCATGACCCGAGCCACAGTCAGCTCCTGGTCTTGCTTTTGACAGCTTTATAGAGCTTCTCCATCTTTGGCTGCAAAGAAAATAATCAATCTGATTTCAGTATTGACCATCTTATGATGTCCATGTGTAGAGTCTTCTCTTGTGTTGTTGAAAGAGGGTGATTGCTACGACCTCTGCATTCTCTTGGCAAAACTCTGTTAGCCTTTGCCCTGTTTCGTTTTGTACTCCAGGCCCAAATTTGCCTGTTCCTCCAGGTATTTCTTGACCTCTTACTTTTGCATTCCAGTTCCTAATGATGAAAAGGACATCTTTTTTTGGGTGTTAGTTCTAGATGGTCTTGTAGGTCTTCATCGAACAGTTCAACTTCAGCTCCTTCAGCATTACTGGATGGGGCATAAACTTGAATTACTGTGATATTGAATGGTTTGCCTTTGAAACGAACAGAGATCATTCTGTCATTTTTGAGATTGCATCCAAGTACTGTATCTGGGACTCTCTTGCTGACTATGATGGCCACTCCATTCCTTCTAAGGGATTCTTACCCACGGTGATAGATATAATGGTCATCTGAGTTAAATTCACTGATTCCAGTCCATTTAAGTTCACTAATTCCTGAAATGTCCACTGTTGCCACCTCTTGTTTGACCACTTCCAATTCAGTTTGATCCATTGACCTAGCATGCAGGTTCCTATGCAATATTGCTCTTTACAGCATCGGACTTTACTTCCATCACTTAGCCACTTAGGGAAGCCCTATATTTTTTTTTCATGTGTAATTTTTTTACCTAGTCTTTGGGCTTTTTAGCCAATAGGTACAAATACAGTTTTATCTATAAATGTACTTAGCTATCTATACATATGCCTTGTTGCTGTTCTGTTGCCAAGTTTTGTTTGACTCTTTGTGACCCCATGGACTGCAGCATGCCAGGCTTCCCTGTGCCTCACCATCTCCTGGAGTTTGCCCAAGTTCATGTCCATTGAATTGGTAATGCCACTGGAGGGGCAAATGGCAAACCACTCCAGTATACTAGCCTTGAGAATCCCATGAACTGTATAAAAAGACAAAAATATATATATATCTACTTATCTGTTATTTTATATTATAAACTCTTCCTTGCTTTGTACGATTAGGCCAAAGAAAAGCCTGCACCAATAGGGGTTAAAATAAATGATGGCCTATATTTTATATTTTTCTATTTTTGTTTGCTTATTTCCTTTTTGTTTTTCACTTACTTTGTGTGTACTTCTTCCATTCATTTGGAAAATATTTTTTAACTAGAACTGATTTTTATTATTTTGACTATTATATCAGGAAAAAAATGGTGTCATGATGAAGGTCTTCTCACTGGAACCGTATTGCCAAAGCCCATGCACACAACTGCCCCAAACCTAAAACCACAGTAGCAAAAACTCATTTTCTATACCAGGGCATGATATAACCCAAGCTTGGTGAATTCAGGTTGCTATAACCTGAATACCATAGCTGGAGTGGTTTTAACAACAAATATTTATTTTTCATAATTCTGGAGGCTGGGAACTCCAGGATCAGTTGTCCACAAAACACATGTTTATTGACAGCCCTCTTCCTAATTTGAAGATGGCTATGTTTGCTTAGCATCTTCATATGCTGGAAAGTAGAGAAAGGAAGTTCTGATGTCTATTCCTCCTCTTGTGAGAGTATTAATACCATCATGAGGCTTCCAGCCTCATGACCTCATCTAAAATGATTTCCTTTCTAAAGGTGCCATCTCTAAATGCCTTCATGTTGAGGATTAGGATACCAACATAGGAATTTAGAAGGACACAAATGTTCAGTCCATAGCAAATATCTAGTTCTTGAATTTTCAAATCACAGAGCACTCATACAGCTTTGTAATAATCTTCTCTACTGGCTTTCTGAAATGCCACATTTCTTTCACAGAGGGAATGTTGTTAGCTTTTGACATTCCTATTTGTTTGTTTTTATTTTGTCTCAAAACAATCCTATGTATCAGATTTACTCTGAATGTAGTTACTCTTTACCTGGATTCCAAAAATGACTCCAGTTTTCCCTGCCTTTTTCCTATGGTCATTTTAATGAGGTTTGAGAAAAAGGTTGGAGAAGTCATGTTCTTGGGTTAATTTTTATTAGATATTTAAAACTAAAAATATTTCCGAATTCTGAAATATAAAAAATATAATGTTTAATGCACTTCCAATTTTTCATCAAAATGAGAGAAATAAGTAATTTTCATGTTATTTTCAGACTTAAAATTTTATCATAGATGACACTGGCTTCAAGAAAATGTTTTATTTGTTTTCCAAATCAATCATTCACTACATTTACAAATATGTCAGGTCTTCTAGTTGTTAGTTCTTGGTCATATTATGAGGCTTTCTAGGAGAATCAAATACCAGATAAAATCAGAAAGAAGGACCAATGAAATTGTTGGTTTGGTGATTGATTTGTCAGAAAATTATTGTTTAAAATCTGTATGCTATAAATTATTTCAAAATATTTGACAATATATAAACTATTTACAGAAAATAGTGGAATGCATGATATGGGGTCAATAAGAACATCATGAAGTACAGGTCTTTAAAACAGAAAATGACCCTTTCTCTTTGGATAGCTGATTCTTAGTCACTTATATGTGACAAAGTAGCTAAATCTTAGCTTGGTAGATTTCAAACATTACAAATTCCAGACCCAAAATAAAAAAAAGAAGGTATGATTATTGGTATAAAACTTAGTATGGAAATCATACAGAAACAAGAAAACCCTACCAATTTTCTCACATAGAATAAATTGTTTAAGCAGATATATCAGATCCATTTTTATAGTTGTAAAATACAGAAGTTAGAGATTCTGAAAACAGTGCTCAGAGTTTTTACAGGAGTTACATTTAAAAAAAAAATTTATGCTGTTGTGATTATATTTTTACTGAAATAGTAACATACATGCACAATCCTCAAAACATGATAAATAAAATTTGAACTACTCTATTTATATCCATCTATGTAAAACAAGGAGGTTAAATGATTTGGTTTTGTATGGGTTACCCCCATTCTTTTTCTTGACTAGAACAGGTTAAAAGCTGAAACTATCTATCTATTTATTTATTTTCCTTCTTCTGGGTAGGCCAACCCATTTAGCATATGTTGAAAGTTAGCAACACCTTTTCCAACATTTGGAAGTTCTGGCAGGCTCTAAAAGTTACTGTGTGTCACATAAAAGCTCATTTGGCACAATGAAGGGTTCGCTGTGTGAATTTATCATATGGAATGATAATCTTTTAAGTGCATTGAGAACATGCAGAACAGTTGGATTTAAAACGATCAGTTGAAATAAACTTCATTAATGTGATTCTAGGGTCAATTCAATCAATCTCTTTAATGGAGTTCCTCACCTTCTCTCTTTATATCGAGAGAATATATCTCTTCACAAAAGAGAAAAAACAAAAACAAAACAAAAACCATAATCCAGAAGAGCTCTGGCCTTGGTCTGAGATGGTCTTATTTCTGACACTGAATCAGCTCACTAAGGGAATCTGGGATAGGATTGAGATGAAGGGTCCAAGTTTACACTACAGGTTTTATAAAATTTCCTGTTTCCAAAGTCTTTCTCATCATGTTAATGGTTTTCAAGCTACTCAGAGATCAGCAACCAAAACTTTCCTCAATAATTATGTATCTGAAACTGACTGCCGATTGGCCACTAGTTTTTCCCTTCTACTTCAGTAGCATGCATTAGAGAAATTCTTCAGTGTATTACTGCTTGTCTGTTGTGGTGTATATTCTGTGTCGCCTTGTTGATCACCTGTTCCAAACTCCTTTAAGGGTGGCTTCTTTTATTCAAGAGGCTGGACAGCAAAATATTACATTCTTCAGATTATTTTTGCACCTGGTGTTCTAGCTGTAATTTAGGACCCTCTATTTGGATGTACTTGTTTGAGCACTGAATTCATAATTAAGTAAAGAAACAGGAAACAGACCCTGAAATATCCATTTTGGTGTTGCATCTCAGCCATAACAAGGCTCTGGGGCCATCAGCTTCCTATCCCACGTGAGGACTTATAGAGCTGAGTCAGCAGCTACCATATTTTCAAGACTTTGGATTGTGACAGAAATAGCCCTTCTTTTGGTGTGCCAGTTCCACAGTATTCCTATGCAGGATCTCTCTGTGTATAAATCTTGGCCCACATCTTGCTCTGATATAATTTCCAATGATTTGGGTGAACCCCTACTTCTCAGAATTAAATAACTTCATATTCAAAAGAAACAGTTTTTCATATACACTGGATTCTGATTCATATTACTATAGTGAGATTACTATGTCCTTGATATGAAATTACATTTATGAAGTGACTTAAGCTACATCACACATTCTCTTTTATCTCCTTGTACACACAGAGATGAGATATATGAGGAATTATTTTAGAATTACAAGATAGTAGTAACTCAAGAAAACAGGTACATATACACAATGGAGTATTACTCAGCCATCAAAAAGAATACATTTGAATCAGTTCTAATGAGGTGGATGAAACTGGAGCCTATTATACAGAGTGAAGTAAGCCAGAAAGAAAAACACCAGTACAGTATACTAACGCATATATATGGGATTTAGAAAGATGGTAACGATAACCCTGTATGTGAGACAGCAAAAGAGACACAGATGTATAGAATAGTCTTTTGGACTCTGTAGGAGAGGGAGAGGGTGGGATGATTTGGAAGAATGGCATTGAAACATGTATAACATCATATATGAAATGCATCGCCAGTCCAGGTTCGATGCATGATACTGGATGCTTGGGGATGGTGCACTGGGGCGACCCAGAGGGATGGTACGGGGAGGGAGGAGAGAGGAGGGTTCAGGATGGGGAACACGTGTATACCTGTGGCAGATTCATGTTGATGTATGGCAAAACCAATACAATATTGTAAAGTAATTAACCTCCAATTAAANGGGCGACCCAGAGGGATGGTACGGGGAGGGAGGAGAGAGGAGGGTTCAGGATGGGGAACACGTGTATACCTGTGGCAGATTTATGTTGATGTATGGCAAAACCAATACAATATTGTAAAGTAATTAACCTCCAATTAAATTAAATAAATGTATATTAAAAAATAAAATTATTGGCATTGGAGTGGATCAATCTATTATTTTTTTAGGTTCCTATCAGTATAAAAGATTATACTAAAAGCATACACACATGCCTCCATATACACATATTCAGATTTAAACTGCCTACTGCTTATATCTGTTTGAATACCCATCTCCCTCCCCATAATCTAAACCCAAGTGTTCTCTAAAACCAAAAGCAAAACTGACACTGAAGCTAACAATTCCATATCTATACTTATGGCCATATTTTATTATTACTTTTAAATCATCTCTAATATCTAAGTGACTTTATGTCTTGTTTACTCTTCTATCACAACCATTCTTCCTTAAGGAAAGCATAATGGAGTGGGACCAAATAGGTCTCACTTTGCCACATTCAAGCTCTTTGTAATATCCTCCCATTGTCCTTCGTTTCCTCATCTGAAAAATGAACACAGTAGTATCTACTCTCTAACAATGAGAGGCAATTAAACGGGGACACTCATACATCAGTGGTGACTGGCTTGTCAAAACATCTACTTCTGCTTCACTGACTATGCTAAAGCCTTTGACTGTGTGGATCACAACAAACAGTGGAAAATTCTTAAAGGGATAGTAATACCAGACCACCTTACCTACCTCCTGAGAAACCTGTATGCAGCTCAAGAAGCAACGTTAGAACCAGTTATGGAACAATGGACTGGTTCCAAATAGGGAAAGGAGTAGGTTAAAGGCTGTATATTGCCACCCTGCTTATTTAACTTACATGCAGAGTACATCATGCAAAATGCTGGGCTGGAGGAAGCACAAGCTAGAAATCAAGACTTCCAGGAGAAATATCAATAACCTCAGATATGCAGATGACACTACACTAATGGCAGAAAGTGAGGAGGAGTTAAAGAGCCTCTTGTTGAGGGTAAAAGAGGAGAGTGAAAAAATTAACTTAAAACTCAACATTTCAAAAAACAAAGATCAAGGCATCCGGTGCCATCACTTTATGGCAAATAGAAGGGGAAACAATGGAAACAGTGAGGGACTTTATTTTCTTGCATTCCAAAATCACCGTGGACTGTGACTGCAGTCATGAAATTAAAAGATGCTTGCTCCTTGGAAGAAAAGCAATGACAAACCTAGACAGCATATTAAAAAGCAGAGACATTTCTTTCCCTACAAATGTATAGACAAAGCTATGGTTTTTCCAGTAGTCATGTATGGATGTGAAAGCTGGACGATGAAAAAGGCTGAGAACCAAAGAATTGAACTTTGAACTGCGGTGTTGGAGAAGAGTCTTGAAAGTCCCTTGGAAAGTGAGGAGATCAAACCAGTCAATCCTAAAGGAAATCAACCCTGAATACTCATTGGAAGGACTGATGCTGAAGTCGAAGCTCCAATATTTTGGCCACCTGATGCAAAGAGCCTACTCATTGGAAAAGACTTTGATGCTGGGAAAGATTGAAGGCAGGAGGAGAAGGGGAACACAGAGGATGAGATGGTTGGATGCTATCATCGATTCAATGGACACGAGTTTGAACAAACTCTAAGAGATAGTGAAGGACAGGGAAGCCTGGCATGCTGCAATCTTTGGGTTCTGAGAGTCGGCCACAACTGGCTGACTGAACAGCAGCAAACATCAGTGGTGACTAGCTTGGTAGGTGCTTAATGAATTGTAGCTTCTTGTCTGCTGTCACTGTTCTTACTCAAGCCATTGTCCCTTCACACCTGAGTATTGTAATGACCTCCAGATATTTCTGGCTAAGGCAAAAGGTGTTTAGACAGACCATCATATAAGAGGCCTTTAGGTGAGAAGAGTAAGGTGCCTTATAGGAACACATGTAATCTTAGAAAATCTACATCAACTTATTCTATGTCATCAGAGCAATTGTAAGCTTTTCCTGATAAGACAAACCATTGGGAATCTCTTCCTCTTTCAAATGTTTATAATCTTTAGCTTTTATGTATTTCCTACATTTTCACTTAGCTTTGTTTACCTGATTATAAACTAGGTCCAGAGCTAGTCCCAGGGCCATAGGGTTCATGCTCCATTCCTTGATAAATATCACACCATAGGTACCTTAAAAAGGTTGATTTAAGCTGAAGTCTGGAATTTTAGAATAAGCCTCATTCTCGAATCACTATAATAGTTTTAAGTTTCAAACTAATTACTTATGCCCATATCTCTGTTTTCTTTTTTACTTTTTGGTGCACTGTTAAAATGCATCTTTCTTTTTTTTTTCACAAATAGATAACTTGTTACTCAGACATTTTGCTACCAGAATTGAAATCTGCCCAGTCTTATAAAAATAGCATTTCTGAAATTACAGTCTCAAAAATTCTGATTTACTAGTGCTAAAATGCCATTCTTAGAATTATAACCTTGTCAGAGGTGACCAAAGCCATACTGAATGAAATCAGTTCATCATAAGCATGCATCAGACTGTCCCAAGATGGTCTTCTAAATGACTGATGCATCTCAATTGTCTTAATATTTTTTAAAAAACCCATGTCAGGAAGATCCTTAAAAGTACAATGCTTGCAATAGATAAAATTTTGTATTATTTTTTTTCAATAGATCAGAACAGAAGTTGGCTTCATATTTTAAAGCAACTGTCACTTCTTATAAAGTTTTATATATGGATTTATGAGGTTATTAATAAACAACAAAATTTATTGTTAGAGCTTAACAATATATGACAGTGTCATATATTACTTACATTGCTCTGATGAGGCCCAAAGGTAGGCAATTCTGAGTGTAAAATTTGCCTAAATGTTAGGATGAGGTTAGCCAGTTTTTGGCTGAAATAACAATTTACCAATTCCACTAGTGGTTTAAGTAATTGAGCATGTCCATAGGGCTATGTCTTTTAAAGAGTCCTTTTTTTTTTTTTTTTTTTTAATACATCTTACAAGCACTTATGCAATATGAACCCNTTTTTTTTTTTTTTTTTTTTAATACATCTTACAAGCACTTATGCAATATGAACCCTCTTCAAAAGGCTCATTCTCACAGGGAAAACATGAAGCCAAAATTTGAGTTCCCAAACTGAATGAAAATGTGTTCATTCCTCCCACTTCAGGGAGGTGTCAAAAAATACTGTCAGTTTTATAATTATGGTTCTTCAGCAGATGGGCAGTAAGACATTCTGTGACATTTGAGAAGAAAATAATTTTAAAACCCTAAAAATAATAGTAAAGGAACTTCTAAATAAAGTACATGCTCCAACACACAAATAAAATATCTCAAAGTTGGAATGGAATTTTTAAAATGATTAAAGACACATTTGTTAGCTAGACCTTTATATATTTACAGTACATACACCATCAGGTTTTTCAGCAGGTCATAACAAGAGAGAACTCTGAAGAATATTCTGGAATAGCTACATAAGTTTGGAGCTGATGAATTTATGTAGTATGAATCCACAGTTTGCTCCCATTTTGAATCAACTACAAGAAATAGCTGATGCAGTAAACAAGGTTAAAATCATAATATAAAGCAGGGCTTGGAGGAGGGTTGGTTAATTCTCAGCTTTTGTTCCATTCACACAGAAAGAGCAAGTAAAATATAACCCAGCAAAAAAAAAAAAACAAAAAACAAAAAACAAAAAAACTCACAGCTTAAATTCCTACCACAACCTGAAGGATACCTGGCTTTCTGAACTGTCAGTCTATTGACAGTCCAATCCCTAAATCATCGCATCCTTTTGGAACATAGTATTTTCTTTACAGTGTTTCTTTGGGTCCCCTGAGTAGACAAACACCACAGCTTTAGGTGTGAATGGTCTATCTGGACAAGCATGAAAAAGAATATTGACAAGTCATTTGTTGCTTCTGCCTTTTGTTGTCAGATTCAGAAAACAGTATTCTTGCCTGGAGAATCCCAGGGACAGAGGAGCCTGGTGGGCTGTCATCTATGGGGTCACATAGAGTCGGACACGACTGAAGTGACTTAGCAGCAGCGGCAGAAAACCAAGGAAGAGCGAAAAAGAAAACAAAGACAAAATCCAAGGCAAACAAACTAAAAACAAAAATGATTTCAAAGACCACATCAAATTTTTGTTGTTGGTTCCTGCAACTACCAGAACAGATGACCCTCAATTTTTCAATACCTTTTAAAATTAAACAAGAAAAGACAGAAAATAAAGATAAGCAAAAAAGAATTAAAAAAAATGATGCGTAAATCCATTACCCAGTGGCCAGTCAGGACTACAAATTTTTTATATATACATAACTATATTGAACATATCATTTTTTCTTACTTTTCTGTAGTCTGTGTAAAAATTAAAAATGAAAACCTCACTTAAATGGCCAGGAGACCAGGATGGGGAGCTCTCACACACAGACCACTCCAAGTCAATACAGATCCCCAAAGGAAGAGAAGACCTTTGCATTTCTGACAGGAAGTAACACAACTTTACTATGGCCCAGAAGAGGAAGAAAGATTTTTCCCCTTGCCTGGAAAGAGCTGAGCCAAAGAGAGATGTCACAGCTCAGCCAATGAAAAGCCACTATACTTTGAACTCCCAGTTTCTTTCAAAGATATTTTCTTTTATAACAGCACCTCCCAACTTCTCCTTCTCCTCCGTGAAAGTTTCTCTTTCTTTGTTTTGATGGACTTTTATGTGGTTCTCCTCTTGCCCTGAATTGCAATTCTTTGCTTCTCCTGAATAAACACATTTTGCTGTTTTTGTTTTTCTTTAACTGACTGTTTAACTGTTTTAGGTTAACGGCTGCTTTTTCCAGGTACAGTTCTTGAAAACTTTCAGTGTGATTCAGTTCAATACAGTCTCTTAGTGGTGTCTGACTCTTTGCGACCCCATGAAGCGCAGCAAGCCAGGCCTCCCTGGCCATCACCAGTTCTGGGAGTTCACTCAAACTCATGTCCATTGAGTCGGTGATGCCATCCAACCATCTCATCCTCTGTTGTCCCCTTCTCCTCCTGCCCTCAATCTTTCCCAGCATCAGTGTCTTTTCAAATGAGTCAACTCTTCGCATCTGGTGGCCAAACTATTGGAGTTTCAGTTTCAAAATCAGACCTACCAATGAACACCCTGGACTGATCTCCTTTAGGATGGACTGGTTGGATTTCCTTGCAGTCCAAGGGACTCTCAAGAGTCTTCTCCAATACCACAGTTCAAAAGCATCAATTCTTCGGAGCTCAGCTTTTTTTATAGTCTAACTCTCACATCCATACATGACCACTGGAAAAACAATAGCCTTGACTGGACAGACCTTTGTTGACAAAGTAATGTCTCTGCTTTTTAATATTCTGTCTAGGTTGGTCATAACTTTCCTTCCAAGGAGTAAGCATCTTTTAATTTCACGGCTGCAATCACCATCTGCAGTGATTTTGGAGCCCAGAAAAATAAAGTCAGCCACTGTTTCCACTGTTTCCCCATCTATTTGCCATGAAGTGATGGGACCGGATGTCATGATCTTAGTTTTCTGAATGTTGAGCTTTAAGCCAACTTTTTCATTCTCCTCTTTCACTTTCATCAAGAGGCAATGCAAAGAATGCTCAAACTACCACACAATTGCACTCATCTCGCACACTACTAAAGTAATGCTCAAAATTCTCCAAGCCAGGCTTCAGCAATACATGAACTGTGAAATCCCAGATGTTCAAGCTGGTTTTTGAAAAGGCAGAGGAACCAGAGATCAAACTGCCAACATCCCTTGGATCATCAAAAAAGCAAGAGAGTTCCAGAAAAACATCTATTTCTGCTTTATTGACTATGCCAAAGCCTTTGACTGTGTGGATCACAATAAACTGTGGTAAATTCTTCAAAAGATGGGAATACCAGACCACCTAACCTGCTTCTTGAGAAATCTGTATGCAGGTCAGGAAGCAACAGTTAGAACTGGACATGGAACAGCAGACTGGTTCCAAATAGGAAAAAGAGTACATCAAGGCTGTATATTGTCACCCTGCTTATTTAACTTATATGCAGAGTACATCATGAGAAATTCTGGGCTGGCAGAAGCACAAGCTGGAATCAAGATTGCTGGGAGAATTATCAATAACCTCAGATATGCAGATGATACCACTTTTATGGCAGAAAGTGAAGAAGAACTAAAGAGCCTCTTGTTGAAAGTGAAAGATGAGAGTGAAAAAATTTTCTTAAAGCTCATCATTCAGTGTGATTAGAGTCCTATAATTTTATTAGCTATATATTGCTCATATGCATATATAATATACTAAAATATAGAGAGATATAGACAATTCCTATTGCATTACATATGCATTTAAAGTATGTTTCAACTACATTCCAAACAGTATTAGGTATTTCACCCGGGTTATTTCTGATGCTTCTATATAAATACTGCTGAAATGAATTTTCTGGTATATACAGCTTTTTAAATGAATCTTCTGATCATTGAAATTGTTTCTTCAGAATTATTAGAAGTAGAGTTGCTTGGTCAAAGAGATATGTATGCGTATTTACAAAGATTTTGAAATATATTACCAAATTTTCATCCAGAAAAGTTGTACCAGTTTAAGCTACCACCAGTCCATTCTAAAGGAAATCAGTCCTGGGTGTTCATTGGAAGGACTGATGCTAAAGCTGAAACTCCAGTACTTTGGCCACCTCATGTGAAGAGTTGATTCATTGGAAAAGACCCTGATGCTAGGAGGGATTGGGGGCAGGAGGAGAAGGGGACGACAGAGGATGAGATGGCTGGATGTTATCACCGACTCAATGGATGTGAGTTTGAGAGAACTCCCGGAGTTGGTGATGGATAGGGAGGCCTGGCGTGCTGCAGTTCATGGGGTCTCAAAGAGTCGGACACGACTGAGCAACTGAACTGAACAATTATTAGAATGCTCAATTCTTTACATCTTGTCAAACTTGAACTGTATTTTTTTCTAACTTTCCTTAATCATAGGAAAATGCCATTCATCAATTTTCCTCTATTTACATTGTTTGGTTACCAGTGAGGCCAAACAACTATTAACAGTTTTGTTGACATTTTTCTGTTTCTTATTTAATGAAGCCTTGCTTATGACTCTATTACTCATAATTTAGTTACATATAACATAATCATATAGCTCTATCAAGCAATGGGAATATAATCAAGGTTTTACATGCCAACAAAATCATTAGAAGATCTTGGGAAACAGACTGAAGCCTGGACATGTACAATAGAGTGGATGCTACTGGTGACCCACCTTACTCCCCTTATCAGTTAAGACACCATGCCACCAATGTGAGACACAGCTGCCCACTTCTCAGGAATTTTTGTGTCTGAATGGGAGCCACCTCACCTTGGAGGTTTAGGTTACCCTAATCCTCCAAAAGAAGCTGGAAGCCAATAATGACTCACATGAAATATAAAAGGCCAGATCCCTTTCCTCAAGGTGGTGCAACTGATTACCCAGAGTTCCTACCCAAAGCCAAATTTTCCCTTAGTACAGGCAACATCCTTGTTTAGTCTCTCCCTACTTTGTCCTGCTACTTTAATCCCCCTTTCCCTAGGACCATCCTGTCCCAGTAAACCACTCACACAAAAATCCCCATATTGCCTCTGCTTCTGGTAATCCTGAGTGAACACAATGGCTATAAGAATAATACTGCAAAACTGGTCCACCACAGAGGCTGGTGGACCAATTCAAAAGCTTGGGAGTCAGGCAGGCTGCTTCCCCAGTATTGCTCAAACTCCAGTATATATAACAGATAATCTGGATTCTGTGTCTTAATGTCTACAGGGCCATGGGATATCCACTGGGGCCATGACTACCGTTGCTACCATAAATCCAATTACTTCCACAAACAAACTTGCTCACAGAAGCAGCAAGAACTGCAAAAACATGGTTTCCACCTCATTTCTGTACTACTTTTGTACTATTCCCTATTCTTCACTGGAGCTTAAACACAAAGCACTAAAGAATATGATGAAGGTGGTCTTTGGCTTCCCAGTCCCTAACCAGCTTTTTTTTTTTTAATTTTTATTTTAACTTTAGTTTACTTTACAATACTGTATTGGTTTTTGCCAAATATTGACATGAATTCACCACGCGTGTACATGCATTCCCAAACATGAATCCCCTCCCACCCCATAACATCTCTCTGGGTCCTCTCCATGTACCAGCCCCAAGCATCCTGCATCCTGCATCAGACATAGACTGGCGATTCGTTTCTTACACGATAGTATACATGTTTCAATGCCATTCTCCCATCTCATCCCACCCTCTCCCTCTCCCTCTCCCCCAGAGTCCAAAAGTCCANTTTTATTTCTTCTAGGTCCTTATTAAACCTTTCTTGCATCTTCTCAGTCCTTGTCTCCAGGCTACTTATCTGTGCTTCCATTTTGATTTCCAGATTTTGGATCATTTTCACTATCAATATTCGGAATTCTTTCTCCGGTAGATTCCCTATCTCTTCCTCTTTTGTTTGGTTTGATGGGCTCTTCTCCTGTTCCTTTACCTGCTGAGTATTCCTCTGTCTCTTCATCTTGGTTATATTTCTGTGTTTGGGGTGGCCTTTCTATATTCTGGGAATTTGTGGAGTTCTCTTTATTATGGAACTTCCTCACTGTGGGTAGGGTTGTATCAGTGGCTTGTCAAGATTTCCTGGTTAGGGAGTCTTGTGTTGGAGTTCTGGTGGGTGGAGCTGGGTTTCTTCTCTCTGGAGTGCAGTTTTTGAAGGCAATGATCTGATTTTCTGGGTGCCTGATGTCCTCTGCCAGCATTCAGAAGTTGTTTTGTGGAGTTTGCTCAGCATTGAAATGTTCTTTTGAGGAATTTGTGAGGGAGAAAGTGGTCTCCCCGTCCTATTCCTCTGCCATCTTCTCCCGTCCCCCCCTAACCAGCTTTAAGTCTGGCTTCAAGAGTTTGACAGGATTCCTACAATTCTCAGCTTGTCACTTGTGTACTAATATCACTTATGGTGATTTCTTATGTTCAGACATCATTTTTTTCAAATCTGCCTTTTCCTTTTCTTTTCTCTTTGTTATCAGCCTTTGAATGTCTTTCCTCAGAAGGTTATTTGCAAAAATATTTTCTATACTCAATTCTGATTTTTTGATGGTTTTATCATGCATATCTATTTGAAATAAGACTGGCATATGCAGTAAGGTAAAGATTTGTTAATTTTTTTTCAAATGTAGTTAGCTAAACATATGGATCCAGATTATTATAGTCACTACTTTAATTTGGCTTGCTTATGCCTTTTGTATATTTTAGAAGTTTTATTTTTCTTGAAATATATCATAGAATTGTGATTTATAAACAAAAAGTTGTATATACTCAATGTACAACTTGAGCTTGTAGTTAAGTGTACATCCACAAAACTCTCACCACAATCTATGCCATAAACATATCCATCACCCCCCCAAATTTTGTATTGTTATACCACTACTTATTCTTTGATTTTTAACCTTACTCAGTTATTTCATTTAAATAATGAGATATAGTGCAGATTTTTTAAAAACATAATCTAAAATGTGTAGGAAGAAACAAGTACTCTCAACATGACAAATCATAAAAGAGAGAGGGAAAAAAGAGGTAGCAGTTTGACAACTGTAGGGGAACAAAATACTCATTTTGCACAGAAGGAAGTCCATAGATGTATTGTGAAAAAGTTAGCATGTCAAGAAATAGTCGTGTAGAATTACATTATCTAAAAATGTTGAAATGGATTGTTATAAAAGTGATGTGAATAATTTAAAGTTTTTAAAGTGAGTACCTCAGGGAAAAAGAATAGCATACTGCTCTTATTTATTATAAGCCTTGCAAATAACTTCACTTAAATTATGGAAATGTATTACTTTGGTAAGAATAAATTTAAAACAAAAGAAAATAAATTGATAGATTGATAAAAATATCACAAAATTGAAGATCAACATGGTAACCTTTGAAAATTGAGAGATGAAAGCCATTAATAACCTTTTCCTCCAAGGAAAAGAGACTGAGTATAATTTGTATTTTACAATTCCTCTACTCTGACATTTTTACATCAGGCACACACATTCATTCCTTAACATGGGTGTTAAATATCTGGTTTGGTAAAGCTTTTTAAAAAAGTNAATTCCTCTACTCTGACATTTTTACATCAGGCACACACATTCATTCCTTAACATGGGTGTTAAATATCTGGTTTGGTAAAACTTTTTAAAAAAGTAAATATAGATAAGTTTTAAGTAGAATAAAGGAGTTATGTTGAACTAGAGTAAATAATTCTACTTGGACTGCAAGGAGATCAAACCAATCAATTTTAAAGGAAATCCATCCTGAATATTCTTTGGAAGGACTGATGCTGAAGCTGAAACTTCAATATCTTCACCACCTAGTGTGAAGAACTGACTCACTGGAAAAGACCCTGATGCTGGGAAAGATTAATGGCAGGAGGAGAAGAGGACGACAGAGGATGAGATGGTTGGATGGCATCACTGACTCAATGGACATGAGTTTGAGCAAGCTCTGGGAGTTGGTGATAGACAGGGAAGCCTGGCGTGATGCAGACCATGAGGTTGCAAAGTCAGACATGACTGAGCAACTGAATTGAACTGGCTGAGAGTAAATAAGCCTATTTAGAGAAGACTTGCCTATGAGTGTGTGGGAGTCTCCAGCAGAGGTGTGGGTCGACAGTGGCCTGACCCAAGGTCAGGGGCCCTGACTACAACAGTCCTGGGAGCAGGGTGTCATTTTGAAGGAGGTCGCCACTGAAGGACCCCTACCCATCAAGAGAAAATTGGACTAAAGATGTACTGAACTTGGATGGCCCTGCCAATCAGAGCAGAACAAGACCTAGTTTTACACACAGCTAGTCTCGCCCACCAGAAAGCTTCTACAAGTCTCTTAATCCTCATCTATCAGAGGGCAGACAGAATGAAAAAAAAAAAAATCACAGAAAACTACGGAAACTAATCACATGGATCACGACTTTGTCTCAGAAAAACTATGAGCCATGCTGCATAGGGCCAACTCAGAATGGATGGATCATGGTGAAGAAGTCTGACAAAACATGGTCCATTGGAGAAGGGAATGGCAGACCACTTTAGTATTCTGGCCTTGAGAACCCCACAAACAGTATGAAAAGGCAAAAAGCTAGGACACTGAAAGGTGAACTCCCCAGGTTGGTAGGTGCCTAATATGTTACTTGGAGAAGAGTGAAGAAATAGCTCCACGAGGAAAGAAGAGACTGAGCCAAAGCAGAAACAACACCCAGTTGTGGATGTGTCTGGTGGTGAAAGTAAAGTCCAATGCTATAGAGAGCAATATTGTATAGGAACCTGGAATGATAGGTCTATGAATCAAGGCAAAATGGAAGTGGTCAAGCAGGAAATAACAAGAGTGAACATCGACATTTTAGGAATCATTGAATTAAAATGTACCAGAAGGGGTGAATTCAATCAGATGAATGTTGTTTCTACTACTGTGGACAAGAATCCCTTAGAAGAAATGGAACAGACCTCATAGTCAACCAGAGTCCAAAATGTAGTAGTTGGGTCAATCTTAAAAATGACAGAATGATCTCAGTTCATTTACAAGGCAAGCCATTAAATATCACAGTAACCAGTCTATGCCCCAACCATTAATGCTGAAGAAGCTGAAGTTGAACAGTTCTATGGAGACTTATATGACCTTCTAGAACTAACACCCGCAAAAGATGTCCATTTCGTTATAGGGGACTGGAATGCAAAAGTAGGAAGTCAAGAGATAAACACAGCCTTGAAGTACAAAATGAAGCAGGGCAAAGGCTTATAGAGTTTTGCCAAGAAAACACTTTGGTCACAGCAAAACCCTCTTCCAACAACACAAGAGATAAGTCTACATGTGGACATCACCACATGGTCAATACCGAAATCAGATTGATTATATATTTGCAGTCAAAGATGGGGAAACTGTACAGTCAGCAAAAACAAGACTGGGAGTCCACTGTGGCTCAGATCATGATCTCCTTATTGCAAAATTCAGATTTAAACTGAATAAAGTAGGGAAAACCACTAGACCATTCAGCTATGACCTAAATCAAAACCCTTATGATTATACAGTGGAAGTGAGAAATAGATTTAAAGCACTAGATCTGATAAAGTGCCTGATGAACTATGGATGGAGGTTCATGACATTGAACAGGAGATAGGGATCAAGATCATCCCAATGGAAAAGAAATGCAAAAAAGCAAAATGGCTGTCTGAGGAGGCCTTACAAATAGCTGTGAAAGGAAGAGATGCAAAAAGAAAGGAGAAAAGGAAAGATATAAGCATCTGAATGGAGAGTTCCAAAGAATAGCAAGGAGAGATAAGAAAGCCTTCCTCAGCGATCAATGCAAAGAAATAGAGGAAAACAACAGAATGGGAAAGACTAGAGATCTCTTCAAGAAAATTAGAGATACCAAGNCTCACATGCTAGTAAAGTAATGCTCAAAATTCTCCAAGCTAGGCTTCAGCAATACATGAACCGTGAACTTCCAGATGTTCAAGCTGATTTTAGAAAAGGCAGAGGAACCAGAGATCAAATTGCCAACATCACCTGGATCATGGAAAAAGCAAGAGAGTTCCAGAAAAACATCTATTTCTGCTTTATTGACTATGCCAAAGCCTTTGACTGTGTGGATCACAATAAACTGTGGAAAATTCTGAAAGAGATGGGAATACCAGACCACCTGACCTGCCTCTTGAGAAATCTGTATGCAGGTCAGGAAGCAACAGTTAGAACTGGACATAGAACCACAGACTGTTTTCAAATAGGAAAAGGAGTGTGTCAAGGCTGTATATTGTCATCCTTCTTTTTTAACTTATATGCAGAGTACCTCATGAGAAATGCTGGGCTGGAAGAAGCACAAGCTGGAATCAAGATTGCCAGGAGAAATATCAATAACATCAGATATGCAGATGACACCAAACTTTGGCAGAAAGTGAAGAGGAACTAAAAAGCCTCTTGATGAAAGTGAAAGAGAAGACTGAAAAAGTTGGCTTATAGCTCAACATTTTGAACACTAAGATCATGGGATCCGGTCCCATCACTTCATGGGAAATAGATGGGGAAACAGTGGAAACAGTGTCAGACTTTATTTTTTCGGGCTCCAAAATCACTGCAGATGGTGATTGCAGCCATGAAATTACAAGACACTTACTCGTTGGAAGAAAAGTTATGACCAACCTAGACAGCATATTAAAAAGCAGAGATATTACTTTGCCAACAATGGTCATCTAGTCAAGGCTATGGTTTTTCCAGTGGTCATGTATGGATGTGAGAGTTGGACTGTGAAGAAAGCTGAGCACCAAAGAATTGATGCTTTTGAACTGTGGTGTTGGAGAAGACTCTTGAGAGTCCCTTGGACTGCAAGGAGATCCAATTAGTCCATCCTAAAGGAGACCAGTTCAGGGTGTTCATTGGAAGGACTGATGCTAAAGCTGAAACTCCAATACTTTGGCCACCTCATGTGAAGAGTTGACTCATTCGAAAAGACCCTGATGTTGGGAGGGATTGGGGGCAGGAGGAGAAGGGGATGACAGAGGATGAGATGGCTGGATGGCATCACTGACCTGATACACATGAGTTTGAGTGAACTCCAGGAGTTGGTCATGGACAAGAAAACCTGCCGTGCAGCAGTTCACGGGGTTGCAAAGAGTTGGACATGACTGAGTGACTGAACTGAAGTGAACTGAGGGGAAACCACTAGGCCATCTAGGTATGACCTAAATGAAACCCCTTATGAATATACAGTGGAAGTGACACAAAGATTCAAGGGAATAGATCTGTTAGACAGAGTGGCTGAAGAACTATGGATGGAGGTTCATAATACTGTACCAATGGCGGTGATCAAAACCATCCCCAAGGGAAAAAAATGCAAAAAGGCAAAATGGTTGTCTGAGAGGACCTTACAAATACCGGAGAAAAGAAGAGAAGCAAAAGGCAAAGGAGAAAAGGAAAGATGTACCCATTTGAATTCAGAGTTCCAAAGAATAGCAAGGAGAGATAAGAAAGCCTTCCTCAGTGATCAATGCATGGAAGGAGAGGAAATCAGTAGAAGGGCAAAGACTAGTGATCTCTTCAAGAAAATTAGAGATACCAAGGGAACACTTCATGCAAAGGTGTGCAGAATATAGGACAGAAGTGGTATGGCTTTAACAGAAGCAGAAGATTTTAAGAAGAGGTGGCAAGTATACACAGAAGAACTATACAAAAAAATCTTCATGACCCAGATAACCACAATGGTGTGATTACTCACCTAGAGTCAGACATCCTGGAATGCGAAGTCAAGTGGGCCTTAGGAAGCATCACTATGAACAAAGCTAGTGGAGGTGATGGAATCCCTGTTGAGCTATTTCAAATCCTAAAGGATGACGCTGTGAAAATTCAGTTCAGTTCAGTTCAGTCGCTCAGTTGTATCCTACTCTTTGTGACCCCATGGACTGCAGCATGCTGGGCTTCCCTGTCCATCACTACTCCCAGAGTTTACTCAAACTCTTGTCCATTGAGTTTGTGATGCTGTCCAACCAACTCATTCTCTGTCTTCCCTTTCTCCTCTCGCCATCAGTCTTTCCCAGCATCGGGGTCTTTTCAAATGAGTCAGTTCTTAATGTCAGGTGGCCAAATTATTGGAGCTTCAGCTTCAGCATGAGTCCTTCCAATGAATATTCAGGACTGATTTCCTTTAGGATGGACTGGTTGGATCTCCTTGCAGTCCAAGGACTCTCAAGAGTCTTCTCCTACACCACAATTCAAAAGCATCAATTCTTAGGTGCTCATCTTTCTTTCTTTCTTTTTAAATTTATTTATCTTAATTGGAGGCTAATTACTTTACAATATTGTAGCTCTATTTGCCATACGTTGACATGAATCAGCCATGGGTGTACATGTGCTCCCCATCTTGCACCCCCTTCCCACCTCCCAACCCATCTCATCCCTCTGGGTCATCCCAGTGCCCCAGCCCTGAGCACCCTAAAGTCCAATTGTTACATCCATACATGACTACTGGAAAAACCATAGTTTTGACTAGATGGAACTTATTTGCAAAGTAATGCCTCTGCCTTTTAATATGCTCTCTAGGTTGGTCATAACTTTTCTTCAAAGAGTAAGCGTCTTTTAATTTCTTGGCTGCAGTCACCATCTGTAGTGATTTTGGAACCCCCAAAATAGTCTGACACTGTTTCCACTGTTTCTCCATCTATTTGCCATGAAATGTTGGGACCGGATGCCATGATCTTAGCTTTCTGGATGTTGAGTTTTAAGCCAACTTTTTCACTCTCCTCTTTCACTTTCATCAAGAGGCTTTTTAGTTCCTCTTCACTTTCTACCATAAGGGTGGTGTCATGTGCATATCTGAGGTTATTGATATTTCTCCTGGCAATCTTGATTCCAGCTTGTGCTTCTTCCAGTCCAGTGTTTCTCATGATGTACTCTGCATATAAGTTAAATAAGCAGGGTGACAGTATACAGCCTTGACGCACTCCTTTTCCTGTTTGGAACCAGTCTGTTGTTCCATGTCCAGTTCTAACTGGACATGCTGGATATGCTAACTGGATATGCTTCCTGACCTGCATACAGATTTCTCAAGAGGCAGGTCAGGTGGTCTGGTATTCCCATCTCTTGAAGAATTTTCCAGTTTGTCATGACCACACAATCAAAGGCTTTGGCATAGTCAATAAAGCAGAAATAGATGTTTTTCTGGAACTCTCTTGCTTTTTTGATGTTCCAATGGATTTTGGCAATTTTCTTTTAAAACCCCGCTTGACCCTCTGGAAGTTCACGGTTCACATGTTGTTGAAGCTTGGCTTGGAGATTTTCGAGCATTTCTTTACTAGCATGTAAGATGAATGCAACTGTGCAGTAGTTTGAGCATTCTTTGGCATTACCTTTCTTTGAGATTGGAATGAAAACTGACCTTTCCAGTCCTATGGTCTCTGCTGAGTTTTCCAAATTTGCTGGCATATTGAGTGCAGCACTTTCACAGCATCATCTTTTAAGATTTGAAAAGCTCAGCTGGAATTCCATCACCCCCACTAGCTTTGTTTGTAGTGATGCTTTCTAAGGCTCACTTGACTTTGCATTCCAGGATGTCTGGCTCAGGGTGAGTGATTATACCATCATGATTATCTGTGTCTGAAGATCTTTTTTGTATAGTTCTTCTGTGTATTCTTGCCACCGCTTCTTAATATCTTCTGCTTCTGTTAGGTCCATACCATTTCTGTCCTTCATTGTGCCCATCTTTGCATGAAATGTTCCATTGGTATCTCTAATTTTGAAAACTCAGCAGTAAAGTCAGGGCTGGAAAAAGTCGGTTTTCATTCCAATCCATAAGAGCAACGCCAGTGTTCAAACTACCACACTTTTGCACTCATTTCACATGTTAGCAATGTAATGGTCAAATTCTCCCAGCCGGCCTTCAACAGTACATGAACTGAGAAATTCCAGGTGTTCAAACTGGATTTAGAAAAGACAGAGCAACCAGAGATCAAATTGCCGACATCCATTGCATCATGGGGAAAGCAAGAGAATTCCAGAAAATCCTCTACTTCTGCTTCATTAACTCTGCTATAACCTTTGACTCTGTTGATTACAACAAACAGTGGGAAATTATTAAAAGGATAGGAATACCAGACCACCTTACCTACCTCCTGAGAAATCTGTCTGCAGGTCAATAAGCAACATTTAGAACCAGACATGGTACAACTGACTGGTTTCAAATTGGGAAAGGAGTACTCAAGGCTGTATATTTTTGCCCTGCTTATTTAACTTACATGCAGAACACATCATGCAAAATGCCAGACTGGATGAAGTCCAAGGTGGAATTATGATTGCCAGGAGAAATATCAATACCCTCAGATATGCAGATGACAAAACCATTATGGTGAAAATCATAGAGACACTAAAGAAGTTCTTGATGAGGGTGAAAGAGTGAAAAAGCTGGCTTAAATCTCAGCATTCAAAAAACTAAGACTGTGGCATTCATTGCTGTCACCTCATGGGAAATAGATGGGGAAACAATAGAAATAGTGACTGACTTTATTTTCTTGGAGTCCAAAATCACTGCAGATGGTGACTAGCCACAAAATTAAAAGACACTTTCTCTTTGTAAGCAAAGCAATGGCAAACCTACACAAAGTATTAAAAAGCAGAGATGTTACTTTGCGGACAAAAGTGGGTATAGTTAAACCTATGGTTTTTCCGTAGTCACATATTGATGTGAGAGTTGGACCATTAAGAAGGTTGAATGCCAAAGAATTGATGCTTTTGAGTTATGGTGTTGAAGAAGACTCTTGAGAATCACTTGGAGAGCAAGGAGCCAAACCAGTCAATCCTAAAGGAAATCAATTCTGAATATTCATTAGAATGGCTGTTGCTGAAGCTAAAGCGCCAATACTTTGGTCACGTGATACAAAGAGCTGACTCATTAGAAAAGTCCCTGGTGCTGGGAAAGACTTAAGTAGGAGGAGAATGGAGTGAGAGAGGATTAGATGGTTGGTTGGCATCACCGACTCAATGGACATGAGTTTGAGCAATCTCTGGGGTATGGTGAAGGACAGGGAAGCCTGGCATGCTGCAGTCCATGGGGTTACAAAGAGTTGGACACTACTGAGTGACGGAGCAACAAGAGAAATTGTATTTTATGTTGTGGATATAGAGCTAAAATTTGTTCATAGTTTAAATTGCTTTAAATAAATTAAGGATCTGGATAAACTCAAATGCTTATTTTCTTGTTTGTGTGAAATTGCAATTAAATATTATGACTCATAGCTCTACTAGTTCATTAAACATCTGTAGTGAAAAATTCACTTATAATCTATAAGTCAGCTTGCCATTACACAAAATTTCTTTGTATCCAGGAATTCAATCAACTGCTGATCTAATAATATTGTCATATTTACTATAGAAAAAAACCCATGTATAAGTGAATTTGTGCAGTTCAACCCTATGTTGTTCAAGGNCAACAATACGTATGTACATTTATTATACTTGTCTTCATATATATATTTATATGTATATAAAATGTTTATCTTAGTGTGTAAATAGATATAAAGCTTACACTAATTCTAGTTAGATCATCATGTCTCTCTCCTTGGGATCTCCTTTTACAGTGATTCTTCTTTCAGCGATTATGTTTCTCAAAGAATAATATAAGTAATGTAGTAGGAAGGCTGCATAGTGGAAAATATCCTAATGGTGTGCATATGTGAGAAGGTTTACTGTCACCTTCATACTTAAGTAAAAACTTGGCCTTTAGAACCTCTCTTGTCAGTACTTCACTGAGAAAACTGGAAAAGAAGATGGGGCTAGTTTCCAGTTGCCAGATCCGTCAGCCCTTTGGGGATGGTAGGAGGGGGGGAAGGTCATCTCAGCAGGACAGCTCCTTTGGTGGGGGATTTAGCTTCTGTTATTTACAGTACTTGTGAATGTCATCATTTGTGTTGCTACAACAGCTCTACAGCCTTATAAAGCACCGCTGTGCTTCCCTTTCCCACTCGTTTCTTTAGTTATAAGCTTAAGGATTGTGAGGCTCCAACGACTTCAGCTTTCTCATGCTCAGTGGGCAAATATCCTCTAAATGAGATGTTTACCTTGTATTTCACTTACCATGGGTCACTATTCTTGTCTCTAGTCTTTGATTATGTAAGATAGGACCTTGGGGAAAAAAGTCAACCCCCATATATTCTCTGCTGAACTCTGCTATGTCATGGTGAATTTGGGAATGATGAGTTTCCTGTTCACTTTGAGTTCTCTTTACATTTCATGCCATTTACACTGAATTTGGCAGAAAGTTGTAGTAATTGGCATACAGATAAACTAATTCAAACACCGATGCAAAATTTTCATTTTTTTAAAAAAATTTGTTTTTTAAATAATATAATTGCTTCTTTCAAGAAAAACCTCAGAAATTAGAAGAAAATTTATATTGTTTCACTAATTAGCTAGGTAAGCAGTCTTTCTTCATTTATTAGCATTTAGATTAATTTACCACTCTATAGCTGTCTTACTCAATACAATATTAAAACTTCCATGTAGAAATGTAAATGAGCTTATGAGGTGATTGCACAAGGACTCCTAAATGACCTAATTGTCCACATGAAGATATTTTATGTGAATAAATGGCGAGAACATTGTATTAGTTTTCTAGCAGCATTATAGCAAGCTGTCAAGGGCATAACAGCTTAAACAACCAAATTTATAATTTTATGATTTTCCAGTGATTCTGCAGATCAGAGGTCCAGCATGAGTCTCACTCGGTTAAATTCAGGTGCTGTCAAGGTTAGCGTCTTCTCTGGAGACTCCAGGCAAGGATCTGTTTTTGGCCTTGTCTAGTTTCTAGAGACTGCCTGCATTCCCTAGTTCATGTCCTCTTCCTATAGCTTCAAAGCCATAAGTGTATATTCTCTCTGATCCTGCCTTCATCATCACATCTCTTTGAGGACAGCCAGGAAGGATTCCTCAAATTTGAGAGTACTCATGTGGTGAGGTTGGTTTCATCTGGCTAATCTAGGATAAGCTCCCCTAGGCAAAATCCTTAAGTTAATCACATTTTTAAAGTCCCTTTTGCCATGTAAGGCAACATATTTACATGTTTCAGGCACTGGGATGTTGATAAGGATGAAATTCTATACAAAAACAAGAAAAAACTTTGAAAAACATCTCTTGATCAATCTGCCTTTTAAACCTTAATATAAATAGATTTCAGATCATTTTCTGAGACAAAGTTTTAAGTTGGAATTTATGAAATGCTACATTCTGCTCAACAGGACAAGGTGGGGTCTTTGGGCACAGTTAACATGTTGCTCAGGAGAAGGCAATGGCAACCCACTTCAATACTCTTGCCTGTAAAATCCCACGGGCAGAGGAGCCTGGTAGGCTGCCGTCCATGGGGTCGCTGAGGGTCGGACACGACTTCACTTTCACTTTTCACTTTCATGCACTGGAGAAGGAAATGGCAACCCATTCCAGTGTTCTTGCCTGGAGAATTCCAGGGACGGGGGAGCCTGGTGGGCTGCCATCTACGGGGTCGTACAGAGTCGGACACGACTGAAGCGAGTTAGCAGCAGCAGCAGCAGCAACATGTTGGTCAGGAAACCTATAGTAATATTTCAGTCATTTTATAGGTAACCTACTCCCTCGACAGGACGTACACTATTTGAGGATATTTAAAATGGTGCATTGCTCAGCATGAGAAACACTGGTATTTAGAATTTCATATAAATGTTTGTCATACCATACAACATAAGACCTGTCACGTAGTGTCAGCTCTGATGGGGTTGAGCATGTCTTGGTTCTCCCGAAAGACGTCCTAGGCAAAATAAGTCCTGGGAGCTTCACCAGCAGCCCTGTTGGATGCACTGATTGCCGCACATGTGGCATCAATTGACTCCATAGTCTGCGCTTACGTGTCAGCTGCTGTGATTATATTTCCTACACAGGCACCCTTCCAGTTGGTAGCCAGATTGAGAGGAGTGTCTCTCTATCTTCAAGCACTCTCTAGGTGATTAACCCTTTTTCAATTCCTCCCCCCAAAGCTCTGGGGAAAGCTGAAGGACGCACATGCCCTTAAAGCCCTTGTTTATTACTCCATATCTTTGCTGCTGTCTTCCTACAGCCTCACCACGCGTGCCAAACGTCAGGCAGAGGTGCTCATTTTGCTGCCTGTTTATTTTCCTTGAAGTGGTTCGAACAGCAGATGTTCCACTAAGTGTTTTCTCCTTCGTCTCTACAATTCTGCTACAAAATAGAAACTGTACATGCGCTATTGCCCTTCATATTTTCAAAGAGAAAACTCTCCACAGTCCCCTTTATACCTCAGTGGAAACTACCTTTCTCCCCCTGGGCACAGATGTAAGCTATTTGTAGAGTGTGTCCCATCCTGCTTATTTCATCAGCATTTTCCTCCATTTCCAGGTGCCTTTTTCTACAGCCTGATTTCTGAATAATTCTTTATTTTCAGATTTCTCTGCTTTTTCTAACCCAGCAGCCTGGTTGACAGAAGGGTTTTGTCATATCTGTCCTTGTCATCCTAGCACTATTCTTAGTCCTTCACACTTATCAACCAGCTTAAAATTAAAAAAAAAAATTATTTTGTACTGGAGTATAGCTGATTAGGCCTTCTCTGGTAGCTCAGACAGTAAAGAATGCACTTGCAGTGCAAGAGACCCTGCTTTGATCCCTGGGTCAGAAAGATTCCCTGGAGAAGGGAATGGATACCCACTCCAGTATTCTTGCCTGGAGAAAGAAGTGCATGGACAGAGGAGCTTGGAAAGCTATAGTCCATGCGGTCACAAAGACTCAGATATGACTGAATAATTAACACTTTCACTTTTTTTCATAGCTGATTAACTTTTTTTCATAGCTGATTAACAAACAATGTCATGATAGTTTCAGGCGGACAGCAAAGGGACTCAGACATACATATACATGTATACGTTTCCCCCAGACTCCCAACCTGTCCAGGCTGCCACATAACATTGAGCAGAGTTTTGCATGCTCTACAGTAGTTCCTTATTGGTTATCTATAATTAAATATAGCAGTGTGTGATGTCCATCAATTAGCTTTAGAAACTGATAGCACAGGGTCAGATACCAATGAAAAGGAAAAGCTCATTACGTTAAGTGAACATTTCTGCTAATTTTATTATGGTAATATCACAATGCTTTGTTTAGTCACTCAGTCGTGTCTGACTCTTTGTGACCCCGTGGACAAACCCCTCTGCCAGGTTCCTCTGTAGTTGTGGCTTAAATGACTGTGTGCTGTTTAGTTGATCAGTGGTGTCTGGCTCTTTGTGACTCCAAGGACTAGCCTGCCAGGCTCCTCTATCCATGGGAATTCTTCAGGCCCGAATACTGAATTGGGTTGCCTTGCCCTTCTCCAGGGAATCTTCCCAACCCAGGGAATGAACCCAGGTCACCCTCATTGCAGCGGGTTCTTTACTTTCTGAGCCACCAGGGAAGCCCAAGAATACTGGAGTGAGTAGCCTATTGTTTCTCCAGGGGAACTTCCCAACACAGAAATCAAACTGGGGTCTCCTGCATTGCAGGTGGATTCTTTACCAGCTGAGCTACCTGGGAAGCCTTAAATGATCATACGCTTACAGTTTCTGGACAACTTTAATAATATCAGATCCATGAAATGTTAAGTTATTAAAATGCACTTACTCAATTATTGTACCAATATTTCATGAGAGGGTGAAGCTCTCAAGTTGAAGAGTCAAAGAGAGCCAAGGATGAAAAATTTATGTCAAGCACAGCTCATGTTAAAGTTAGGCAGAGATCTAAACAGTGAATGCCTTAGTATTCTCAAACTTCAAATATTTCACGGAACATACTTATACTTATTTATGTGAAGTACAGATTTACCTGAGAGTCCTATATTTTACTGGGCAATCCTACTCTTAGTTTATGGAAAGAGGTGAAAATGGGGGAAGAAGGTCTGGTGTGTTCAGCGGAGTAAGTGGACTGCCATTAGCATTACAGTAAAAGCAAATGCTGATTTGGGGCATCCAATTTTTTGTTTTTGTTTTGCTTTTTAAAAAACCTGGCAACCCTATGTGAGGAGGATTCTCCTTAGGTCATTGCTTCTTACCTGAATTAAAAGCACTACTGAAACCCCTTTGAAACTGTGCTCATGAGCAGAAAACAAGGACCCAGGTGAGTATGGCCTTAAAACCACCTCATGAAAAGCATTTGGTTCATCTGCAATTCCTTAAATTTTCTAAAGTGATTCTTGTGCACACAAGCTTTGGAAAACTGGCATGTGAACAAATAAGTTCATATTTTCAAGCTTATTATCCCCATTAACCTTCACAAGAACCACATGTGATAAGTACAATTGCTATTACCACTTTACAGATGAGAAAACTAATGCAAAGGTATTTTGAATTGTTTGTCTTCCCTAGAGCTGGGCGTCAAGTCCAGGTTTTAATGTTGGATTATATACTCGTAAACACTATGCTATTCTGTTTCCAATTAATGTAACTGAAGATAAAATATTTAAAATTGTATACAAAGACCAGAAATCATTTCTCTTTCTTCTATCTCAAAAATTGCTCCAGTATATCACCTAAATTCATCTACCAACCTAAGCCAGGTGACACAATATGCCAAATTATAATAAATACACTAGAAAATGTTTCAAATTGGTCTTTATGAAGAAAATCTTTTGTTTCCACAGGTAGATTAAATTGCAATGTAAATTCAAATCAACTCCCTACCTTTGTTTCTTCTTATATTGCCAATTTCCATGCAGAAGGTCTATGTTTGGACTGTATCGAGTGTTGCTTTTTCAGTAATAGGTGATCATTTTAATGGCAAATCACTCATTACTCTCACATTTCTGAATTTCTGGAGTCAACAAGACACATATACAACTATCAGAGCATTAGCTCTGCACTCACAGAAATTCTAAAATTTGATCAGGTCTCAGATTAATTTCTTAACAGGTCTCTTGAGGATATATCAGTTATAATTATGTTTAAAAGTTTTTATTTTCCCTTTGTCTTCTATCTTTTTGCATTTCAGTGCTGGATTGCTGTGGGCTCTAGATAGGGAAAAGTCTTAATTCTTCGATTGTGAGAGATGCTGTCTTTGAAAAGACAGCCTCTCTGTCCTGATATTCTTGCTTTAAAAAGTCCCAAATGTATAATATCATATATGAAACGAATCGCCAGTCCAGGTTTGATGCATGATACTGAATACTTGGGGCTGGTGCACTCGGTTGACCCAGAGGGATGGTACGGGGAGGGCGGAGGGAGGAGGGTTCAGGATGGGGAACACGTGTATACCTGTGGCGGATTCATGTTGATGTATGGCAAAACCAATACAATATTGTAAAGTGATTAACCTCCAATTAAAATAAATAAATTTATGTTAAAAAAATGTCCCAAAGACTTTTGAATCCCAAACTTTCTAATGGTTACTCCTCAAGTTGTCAACTTTAGTCAAGTGCTTTTCTAAAAATCATGTCCATCCTTGGCTTTAGAAATTTGCTATTCCAAAGACAGCACAAGTGTGTCATCCTAATCTCATTTTTCTACTGTAGCATACCTCTTTATTTATTTATTTTTTTTTCCTGGGTAAACATGTCAGCCATTAGTCCCAAGAGAGAAGTAGAACTTTGAATTTTAAACACAGTGTCACCCACTGGTGCCTGGATCATCCAAGCCAGCTCTCTTGTGAAGTTCTGCAAGGCAATGCTTTTATGTTTCAGGAAATAAAGTCCTAGCTCCATCAAAGCTTTCTCTCCATGTAGGACTCTGCCTGCATAGCAGCTGCCTTGCAATCTGAAACCCTGTTTAAGTCTGCCTCCAATCCTAAAATTAAATATTCCTTCCCAGATCAGAATCCATCTTCTAATTTCTTCAACCCTACATGAGACTGTGTCTGCAAGAAATGCAGTCAGTTGCAATAGCAGTTTGAATTCCAGGAGGAACTTTTCCAGCCTCAAAACAAATATTTCATCCTCATCAAGGCAAGATACTTTTATGGGCATGTCAGATATTTCTCAAAGAAAATGCTTTGTCAACAGATTGAGATGTTATTACCAGTTGTTCCGGTAGGGGTTAGCCTCCCACTTCCCAGTCTATTTCATATACTCTTAACCTGCTGAGCCATGCAAGACTATATTTGGCTGGGGAGATAATTGAATTACATCTGAAATTGAAAATACAATTAATTAAAATAGCATTACCAATTAATTATAATATCATATATATTAATAACACTAATGTATGTTAATATATATTAATATTCCATTTTGAAACTGGAACTTTATTATTTAGAATTACAAAGAATTTTTATACTTGTTGGTAAAAATGACAGATAAAACACTGATATTAACTTTGAGTTTCTCCTGAATTCCCATATAATATCAACAAAGGGGATTTTATTGAAGTCATATTCTCATAAAAGACAAGGAAAGAAATTAACAACATTCAGAAGCTGAAAACAGAAAGGCAAAAGATCCCTGACCTCGTATATAAAGCCAAACTGGTAAAAACTCAGAAATCACCAAAAGCCCCAGAAGCTATCGGCAATAGGTCCTCTGGAAGTTAGAGTGAAGATGAGGTTAAAAAGAGAAAGATTCCAATCTGCAGCAAAACTGGAAGAAAAACATTAGGAAAAGTTTTTAGGAATATAAGGAAAAGAAAAACAAGATATTAGAGCAAGTAATGATCTTGGCTTTTAATACTGGTACTCTGACAATAAAAATATCCCACCTCAACTCTGTGCAGCTGGAGGACTGCCCCTTCCTTATCCAGGCCGAAGAGGGTAAACCAGAACATGACTATAGAAAGCACTGTTCACAGTAACTATGTGTGCATAAAAGAAAGTAATTGAGTATTAAATTCTGAGACAACCAACCCTCTTCTCCCACCCATGTTCACAATATTATTGGCTAGATCAATACCCTCTTGGCAGGAAACTAGAGGTCCTCTCTGAGGAATCTGATTAGCACAGAGAAAGATTTAGGAAACTGATATCAGAAAGGCCACTATAAAACAGCACAGACAGATGATTTTCAGAGAAACTCATATCTCAATCCACATCTATAGTGCTGCAATGAGCTTTCTAAACAGAAACAAAGCAAGGGAGGATCAACAAGAATATAAGGAATACCTCTAACATGACATTTTGAGACCAAAATAGACAATAAGGAAATAGAAAATTGGAGAAAACCAAGATGGGAGAAAAATTCAAAGTTTATTATGCTATTAATAAAATACAAAATTTATTGTAATATGAATATAATATAAAGCAAAGTGAAGAGGAACTAAAGAGCCTCTTAATGAAAGTGAAAGAGGAGAGTGAAAAAACTGGCTTAAAGCTCAACATTCAAGAAACTAAGATCATGGCATCTAATCCCATCACTTCATGTCAAATAGATGGGGAAACAATGGAAACAGTGACAGACTTCATTTTCCTGGGCTCCAAAATCATTTCAGATGGTGACTGCAGCCATGAAATTTAAGAACTTGCTCCTTGGGAGAAAAACTATGACAAATCTAGACAGCATATGAAAAAGCAGAGAATTACTTTGCCAACAAAGATCCGTATAGTCAAACCTATGGTTTTTCCAGTAGTCATGTATGGATGTGAGAATTGGACCATAAAGAAGACTGAGTGCCAAAGAATTGATGCTTTTGGACTGTGGTGTTGGAGAAGATTCTTGAGAGTCCCTTGGATTGCAAGGAGATCCTACCAGTCCATCCTAAAGGAAATCAGTCCTGAATATTTATTGGAAGGACTGATGCTGAAGCTGAAGCTCCAGAAATTTGGCCACCAAGTGTACAGAGCTGTCTCTTCAATAATGGGAAAGATTGAAGGCAGGAGGAGAAGGGGATGACAGAGGATGAGATGGCTGGATGGCATCACTGACTCAATGGACATGAGTTTGAACAGGCTCTGGGAGAGAGTGAAGGACAGAGAAGCCTGGTGTGCTGCAAGTACATGGGGTCGCAAAGAGTTGGACACGACTGAGCAACTGAATAACAATAAATACAAATTAAGCAAAATATATTTATATGTATACACCTATATATAAACTGTAGCTTATATAAACATATACAATTAAATGTATGAAATATTTTGTAAAAGAAAAAGATAAATGGAAAAATTACCATGAAAAATGGGTATTTAGCACTCAAATTTAGAGCTTGAGGGTATTACAGAGCTTAACAAAGTGCAGCTTAATTACCCCTTTAATCTTGTTTAAGATGAGGAGAGTTAATTTCCTCCTTTGGGTTCCTCATTTGTAATATAGGGATAATAGAATATACCACTTATCATTATTTTTTGATCAAACGAGAAATGAATGTGAAAGTCTAAGGATGCCTTTTGTTGCATAGGAGATAGCTTTTATATCTATTATTTTTTATTATTGTTACTGTTATTAATTTTAGTAAAGCAAAAGTAAAATTAATCAACTTCTCATTGCCAGTATAAAAAATCAATGCCATCTATAAATATCTTTATATTTCTAACTACAAATGAAAAATCATGGGCTCTCCTAGTTTAGAGATATGAGTGTTATGAGGCCAGGAGATGGTCTACTCACTTCCATCAGTTAATGGTATTAGATTGAATTCATTAATCTTCAGAGCAGGAAAGGTTGGAGAACACAAAGAATATATGTACAAGATTTAAAGAACATGGAGAATATAGGAGGGAGCCCCCATACTTCAGAAAGCTCATGCTTGCCTCCCTGACCCTGCTTTCACTCTACACCCATCTTCAGAGCATAGTGGACTTTCAGAAGTGTACATTTTTGGAGCATTCAGACCTTCACTGGAGTCTTCTGTTCCATCACATCTGCATCAGGTGCTTTGTGACACAGTCACAGTATAAACTGAATGAGGTGATACACACTCATTCATTGGGTTGAAGCACAACAGTTCCGATCAGTATTGAGAATACAACAACAACAACAACAAAAGTAAAACTAAAAGGAAATATTCTAATGTAGCAGAATCAGAAATAACCGTCTAAAGCACAGCTATAGCTATAGCCAAATGAACTCTCCTTAAGTTAAGGTGATATTTGTCCCCTGCTGGAATTGTTGCCAGCTTTGGCTGACCCCCAGTTTATCTCATGCTGTTTTGCTACATTAGCCTGCTGCTACTGTCTCCTACACTCCTGATGTAGCAGTCTTGGAGAAGTAAAATTACTTGACACTATTTAATAAAAATAAAGCAAACTGTTCCTTTTCTCAATGTTTCAGGATGTGAAACCAGGCCAGTTTTAAACTGAACTGCTTTATTATTTGTTCTCTTTCCTACTCTTCATGTCCATATTGTAAAAGATCAATACATATCTATATGTTGATGGATATATATATACATGTTGATGGATATATGTCTATATGTTTATAGATATGTTTCATAAACATTTGCATCATGGCAAATAGGTGGGGAAACAATGGAAACAGTGACAGACTTTATTTTCTTGGGCTCCAAAAATCACTGCGGATGGTGAATGCAGCCATGAAATTAAAGGACATTTACTCCTTGGAAGAAAAGCTATGACCAACTTAGACAGCATATTAAAAAGCAGAGACTTGACTTTACCGCCAAAGGTCCATCTAGTCAAAGCTATGGTTTTTCCAGTAGTCATGTATGGATGTGAGAGTTGGACTATAAAGAAAGAAGAGTGCCTAAGAATTGATGCTTCTGAACTGTGGTATTGGAGAAGCCTCTTGAGAGTCCCTTGGACTGCAAGGAGATCAAACTACTCCATCCTAAAGGAAATCAGTCCTGAATATTCATTGGAAGGACTGATGCTGAAGCTGAAGCTCCAGTACTTTGGCCACTTGATGCTAAGACCAGATTCATTAGAAAAGACCCTGATGCTGGGAAAGATTGAAGGCAAGAAGAGAAGGGGATGACAGAGGATGAGATGGTTGGATAGCATCACCACCTTGATGGACATGAGTTTGAGCAAGCTCTGGGTGTTGGTGATGTGCAGGAAAGCCCGGTGTGCTCCATGGGGTTGCAAACAGTTGGACACGACTGAGTGACTGAACTGAACTGATGGTGTGTCTCTCTTATAGTTCACAATTTGTAAGATATCTTGGCGATTTTATATTTTTCTACTTTTTATGTGGTTAGCACATACAGTGGGGATATTAAAGGTAAAAGAAAAATTGTTATAGAAAATCAGAGTTACTGCGGTTATTGGCAGACAGGAAGTAAAATAGATGTTTATTCAGAAATAAAGAAGAAAAGTCACAAAATAATTTAAAGGCTATTAGTAATTTTGTCCCAAATGACATCACCATAGCCAGATGGCAGACCCTAATGAAAAAGACTTTAAAAAGCTCTCTATGAGGCATTTACAGGTGACATAGCATCCCAGAACTAAGGCAGTCAAGGTTTTAATATTAAAGGACAGTGCAATTCAGTGTTAAGACAAAGTAAGAACTAATGAGGCTAATGGAGTATTTTCAGATAAAACCTGCAAAAGCTTTGGTCATGCATCTTTGCATTGCTGCAGGGTCTGCAGACACAGAAAAAAAAAAACAAAACATCCAGGCTGCAGACAAGACGCATTCTACAGTTGTGCTCATCAGCTCTTGGAGAGAATACAGACTCACTACCTAATGATAGCAATTTCCAGTCAATCTAGCAAAAGACATGACCTGTTCTGGGTTTCCTGGAGGTTATAAGAACATTGACTAATTTACTGAGCCGCTATAATAAGATAACCAGATGGAGAAGCTAATGGGCTGAGACAACGACAGTTAAATATTATTTGCCAACATCAGTACAGTGGGAAGTGGAGTATATTATAGGCCAGTACTTACCTTTTAATTAAAATAATACTGTTTTCAGCATTATTTTAATATAGTAGTTAGGCAGCAGGGACTCAGACTATTAGTCTTATTATTTTTTTAAGCCTCTTTTGGGATGACTAAGCAAAGTCAGACAACCTGAATGTCATAGTATTTTGATCCAGCTGTTTAAAGTCTATTCTGTTGCTTGTTTGACACTATTAAGTTAATATTTTAAAGGATATGAAATAGTATAGCAATATTCACAAAGGTCAAAAATCTTAGAATTTAAAATAAAAATTTTAAGGAGTCATTTAGCACTCATCTCTACATTCTTTGAGAACCTTCCAAGAGTTATTCAATAAATCACTGAAATTTAAACTATCCTCTAAGGTTTCTGTTTTTAAGTACTTCTATTTGGAGAAGGCAATGGCACCCCACTCCAGTACTCTTGCCTGAAAAATCCCATGGACAGAGAAGCCTAGAAGGCTGCAGTCCATGGGGTCGCTGATGATCGGACACGACTGAGCGACTTCACTTTCACTTTCATGCATTGGAGAAGGAAATCGCAACCCACTCCAGTGTTCTTGCCTGGAGAACCCCAGGGACAGGGGAGCCTAGAGGGCTGCCGTCTCTGGGGTCGCACAGAGTCGGACACGACTGAAGTGACTGAGCAGCAGCAGCATTCTGTTTATTGGAGGCTCAGGTGGTGGCGAATTAATCTAGAATTCAGGAGATGTGGGTTTGATCCCTGGGTCAGGAAGGTCCCCTGGAGGAGGGAATGGCTACCCACACCAGTTTTTTTGCTTGGAGAATTCCACAGACAGAGGAGCCTGGAACGCTATATACCATGGGATTGCAGAGTCAGACATGACTGAGAGACTAATACTTTAATTTTTCAAGTTGTTTGCTATGCAAGACATGAAGACAATGATTTAAGCAAATCCATTTCAGTGGCTCAACACTCTTCTACAACCAATTCTATGATGAATATTGCAAACAGTCTTGAAAAATCATTCTCATCATCTTATACCCAGAGTGTGATCAAATCTCACTGACTGTATATATCTCAGATATTCCCGTGTACCACAAAGCCTTGAAGGTATCTTTCTATCTCCTTCCCTTTATATAGCTTTTCATCTTTACCTATGATCTCACTTCAACTTTTAGCTTGAACAAATGTAACACATGCTATTCCGGTTTCCCTTTTGCTGACTTTTTCTATCTGCCATCATTTTTCCTCAGTGTGATTCATTCAGATTTGTAAGTCATTCTGTCTCTCTGCCCTTACTTTTACCAGCTTTAGCCCTTCCTCTCAGTTCAGTTCAGTCGGTCAGTCATGTCTGACTCTTTGGGACCCCATGGACTGCAGCACACCAGGCTTCCCTGTCTATCACCAACTCTTGGAGCCTACTCAAACACATGTCCATCGCATTGGAGATGCCGTCCAACCATCTTATCATCTGTCGTCCCCTTCTCCTCCCACCTTCAATCTTTCCCAGCATAAGGGTCTTTTCAAAGGACTCAGTTCTTTGCATCAGGTGGCCAAAGTATGAATTTCAGCTTTAGCATCTATCCTGCCACTGAATATTCAGGACTGATTTCCTTTAGGATGGACTGGTAGGGTCTCCTCGCAGTCCAAGGGACTCTCAAGAGTCTTCTTCAACACCACAGTCTAAAAGCATCAATTTTTAGGCACTCTTCTTTCTTTATAGTCCAACTCTCACATCCATACATGACTACTGGAAAAACCATAGCTTTGACTAGACAGACCTTCGTTGGCAAAGTAATGTCTCTGCTTTTTCATATGCTGTCTAGATTTGTCATAGCTTTTCTTCCAAGGACCAAGCATCTTTAATTTCATGGCTGCAGTCACCATCTGCAGTGATTCTGGAGCCCCCAGAAAACAAAGTTTGTCATTGTTTCCTCATCTATTTGCCATGAAGTGATGGGACCATATGCCATGATCTTAGTTTTATGAATGTTGAGTTTTAAGGCAGCTTTTTCACTCTCCTCTTTCACTTTCATCAAGAGGCTTTTTAGTTCCTCTTCACTTTCTGCCATAAGGGTGGTGTCATCTGCATATCTGAGGTTACTGATATCTCTCCCAGCAATCTTGATTCCAGCTTGTGTTTCATCCAGTCTGGTCTTTTGCATGATGTACTCTGCATATAACTTAAATAAGCAGGGTGACAATATATAGTCTTGACATACTCCTTTCCCGATTTGGAACCAGTCTGTTGTTCTGTGTCCAGCTCCAACTCTTGCTTCTTGATCTCCATACAGATTTCTCAGGAGGCAGGTCAGGTAGTCTGGTATTCTCATCTCTAAGAATTTTCCACAGTTTGTTGTGACCCACACAGTCAAAGGCTTTGGTGTAGTCAATAAAGCAGAAGTAGATGTTTTTCTGGAACTTTCTTGCTTTTTTGATGATCCAGCAGATGTTGGCAATTTGATCTCTGGTTCCTTTGCCTTTTCTAAATCCAGTTTGAATATCTGGAAGTTCTCAGTTCACATACTGATGAAGCTATTTTGGAGAAAATTGAGCATTACTTTCCTAGTGTGTGAGATAAGTGCAATTGTGCAGTAGTTTGAGCATTCTTTGGCATTTCCTTTCTTTGGGATTGGAACGAAATCTGATGTTTTCCTGTCCTGTGGCCACTGCTGAGTTTTCCAAATTTGCTGGCATATTGAGTGCAGCACTTTCACAGCATCATCTTTTTAGGATTTGAAATAGCTCAACTGGAATTTCATCACCTCTACTAGCTTTGTTGGTAGTGATGCTTCCTAAGGCCCACTTGACTTTGCATTCCAGGATGTCTGGCTCTAGGTGAGTGATCACACCAGCTTGATTACCTGGTTCATGAAGATCTTTTTTGTATAGTTCTGTGTATTCTTGCCAACTCCTCTTAATATCTTCTGCACCTGTTAGGACCCTATAATTTCTGTCCTTATTGTGGCCATCTTTGCATGAAATGTTCCTTTGGTATCTCTAATTTTCTTGAAGAGACCTCTAGTCTTTCCCATTCTATAGTTTTCCTCTATTTTTTGCATTGATCACTGAGGAAGCCTTTCTTATTTCTCCTTGCTATTCTTTGGAACTCTGCATTCAAATGGATATATCTTTCCTTTTATCGTTTGCTATAGCTTCTCTTCTTTTCACAGCTATTTGTAAGGCTGCCTCAGACAGCCATTTTGCCTTTTTGCATTTCTTTTTCTTGGGGGTGGTCTTGATCACTGCTTGCTGTACAGTGTCACAAACCTTTGTCCCTTTCTCTACCCATCAATTATCCTTTCATTTCTTGTTCTATTTTGTCTCTTCTTTTTCCCTTTTAGTCTTTTGAATTTACTGTTTGATCACTCTTGTTTCAGTACTTTTGCATGTTTTGAGTCATGGGATTGGTTTTAATTTTAATTTTCTGGTTTAAACTTCAAAGCACACACTGGAAAAAACAGTGATGATAAATAGACACACATGACTAAAAAAATCTTTATTCCTCTTTCTTTCTTTTTTCTTCCCAGAGGTAGCTAGAATGTGGTAGAGCCAGTTTGAATTAACCTAACTTTAGCCAACTGGGGCTTCCCCAGCAGCTCATCTGTGAAGAATCTGTCTGCACTGGAGGAACCATAGGAGACATGGGTTTGATTGCTGGGTAAGGAAGATCCCTTGGAGGAGGGCGTGACAATCCACTCCAGCATTCTTGCCTGGAGAATCCTCATGGACAGAGGAGCCTGGCAGGCTGTAGTTCATTGGGTCACAAAGAGTCAGTCAGATGTGACTGAAGCAAATGAGCACACATGCTTGCAACTTTAGCCGACTGAATAGTTTTTGTTAGAGTAAAAATTATAATTAAAGAAAAATCATACTTTTAAAGACTTAATGTAAGTAGACTATTTTTTCTCTGTGCATTCATCCAGCATGGGAGTTTCCAGCTTGTGTTTCATCCATTCCAGCAGTTTGTGTAAATTAAATAAGCAGGGTGACAATATACAGCCTTGATATATACCTTTTAAAAGTTTGAACCAGTCTGTTGTTGCACATATGGTTCTAACTGTTGCTTCTTGACATGTATACAGGTTTTTTAGAAGAAAGGTAAGGTGTTCTGGTATTCCCATTTCTTTCACAGTTTTCTACAGTTTGTTGTGATCCCCATCGTAATCAATGAAGCAGAAGTAGATGTTTTCTTTTTGGAATTCCCTTGCTTTTTCTATGATCCAGTGGAGGTTGGCAACTTGATCTCTGATTCCTCTGTCTTTTCTAAATCCAGCTTGTACATGTGAAAGTTCTCAGTTCACATAGTGTTGAAGCCTAGCTTGAAGGATTTTGAGCATTACCTTGCTAGCATGTGAAGTGCAATTGTGCGGTAGTTTGAACATTCTTTGGCATTGCCCGTCTTTGGGATGAAAATGAAAACTGACCTTTTCTGGTGTGGCCACTACTGAGTTGTCCAAATTTCCTGGCATATTGAGTGCAGCACTTTAACAGAATCATCTTTTAGGATTTGAAATAGCTCAACTGGAATTCTACCATCTCCACTAGCTTTGTTCATAGCAATGCTTTCTAAGGCCTACTTGACTTTGAACTGCAGGATGTTTTGTTCTAGGTTAGTGATCACACCATCATGGTTATCTGAGTCATGAAGATCATTTTTGTATAGTTCTTCTGTGTATTCTTGCCACCTCCTTTTAATATCTTCTCCTTTTGTTAGGTCCATACCATTTCTGTCCTTTTTTGTGCCCATCTTTGCATGAAATGTTCCTTTGGTATCTCTAATTTTCTTGAAGAGATCTTTAGTCTTTCCCATTCTATTGTTTTCCTCTATTTCTTTGCATTGTTCACTTAAGAAGTCTTTCATTATCACTCCTTGCTATTCTTTGGAACTCTGCGTTTAGATGGATATATCTTTCCTTTTCTTCTTTGCCTTTCTGTTCTCTTCTTTTCTCAGCTATTTATAAGGCCTCCTCAGACAGCCATTTTGCACTTTTGCATTTCTTTTACTTGGGGATTGTGCTATGTTGTTCTGTGATAAGACTTCAGTCATGTGCAACACTTTATGACCCTATTTACTATTGTAAATAAACTATAGTTATAAAAAAAGAGTTTATGTGCAGTCTCGCCATAATTGGTATACTCAGGTGTTTCACTTTTAACCATTGTAGTGTGTGGTGGTAACTTACTACTGCTTTTTCATCTTTTTGATACATATGATATGAAGCATTTTTTCATTTCCTTATCTGCAATCAGTATATGTTCTTTGATGGAATGGTTGTAGAGTTATTTTTGCCTATTTTTAGTCCTTATTACTTTCTTATCATTGAGTTTTAAAGAGTTCTTTATAATTTTTGTTATACATTATTTATGAGTTATTGT
>SJYQ01000100.1:978603-1042442 GCA_006410935.1 Redunca redunca | reverse complement strand
ATCTTCTGCATATCGGAAATTTTTAATTTTAATGAAAGTTTTTTTTTCATTAATCATATTTGGTGTTTTATCTAAAACTCGTCACCAAACCCTAATTCATTTTTTCATCTATAGCTTGCTCTAGGAGATTGATAATTTGCATGCTACTTTCAGTCCTAGATCTATTTTTAGTTAATTGTTGTAAAAAGTGTCAGATGAACTTCTAGGTTTGGTTTTGTTAGTTTTTTTTTTTTGCATGTAAAGGTTGAATTTTTTCAACACCATTTGTTTGTCAAAGATCAACTGATCGTGTTTTTGTGGGTCTATCGGTGAGCTATTTTGTTCTACTATTCTGGTCTCTATGTCTATTATTTGTCAATATGACCCTGTCTTAACAACTGTAGCTTTGTAGTAAGTCTTGAAACTGGGTAGCATATATTCTACAACTTTGTTCTTCTTCAGTATTATGTTGGATATTCTAGGTTTTCTGTATTTCTCAATAAAATTTAGGATCAAGGTTGTCAGTATCTACAAAACAGTTTATTTAGATTTTGATGGGATTTCATTAAATCTATATGTCTCAGTGGGTAGAGTTGAAATCTTAACACAATCTGTCCTTTAATTTAGATCCCTATTAATTTATTTCAACCGTATTTAATAGTTTTCCATATATATATCCTGTGCATATTATACTAAATTTATATCTAACTACATCATTTGTAGGCTAATGAAATGGTATTATTTTCAATTTCAAATTTTATTTGTTTATTGCTGGCACATAAAAAAGTAGTTTTGTACATTGACATTGTATCCTAGAAACTTGCTGTATTTGCTTATTTGTTCTGGAATATTTCATCAATTCTTTGAGATCCTGTACATAGCAACCATATTATCTGAGAATAAAAACAATCATAGTCCCTCTTTCTAATCTGTACATTTTGATTTTCTTTTCTTGTTTTGTTGTATTACTTAGGTCTTCTAGTACCATTTTGAATAGGGATAGTGAGAAAGCACACTTTGACTTGTTCGTTTTTCAGCTAGTGGATTTTAGATAGTGTATTGTAAAATTTATGTGCTAAACAAATACTAGAACTCAGTTGAAGTAAAGCACAAATCTGTAGGTTAGAAGAGGCAAAACTAAAAATAAAATCTTAGAAAGGTTAAATATAGAATAATGACTTTTAGAAAGCAAATGATAGGTAATTAGGAGATATTTCAAACCAGAAAAAGACATAATTCACATCTTGCAGAGAGCAACTGATCCTTCTACTGCCTCTTCTGGAATCCCATGTTACTCTGAAAAGAGAAGAAAAAAAATTAACTAAAATGATGGAAAACTTCTTCCAACACTCAAAATCATCTGTTTGAACCTTTTGTGTGACCTGGTTAAATGAGAAAAAGTTTAGAAAATTTGATGAGAACTTCTGCTGGAATAAGTGAATACCAGTGAAATAATAGATACTATTAAAATATTTTATCATAAAAAATATGATAAAAGAGAAAGCCTTCCTCAGTGACCCATGCAAAGAAATAGAGAAAAACAATAGAATGGGAAAGACTAGAGATCTCTTCAAGGAAATTAGAGATACCAAGGGAATATTTCATACAAATATGTTCACAAGAAGGACAGAAACTGTAGGGACCTAACAGAAGATGAAGATATTAAGAAGAGGTGGCAAGAATACACAGAACTATACAAAAAAGATCTTCATGACCAAAATAACCATGATGGTGTGATAACTCACCTAGAGCCAAACATTCTGGAATGCAAAGTCAAGTGGGCCCTAGGAAGCATCACTATGAACAAAGCTAGTGGAAGTGATGGAGTGCCACTTGTGTTATTTTATATTCTAAAATATGATGCTGTGAAAGTGCTGCACTCAATATGCCAGCAAATATGGATAACTCAGCAGTGGCTACAGGACTGGAAAAGTCAGTTTTTATTACAATTTGTAGGACAGGCAATGCCAAAGAATGTTCAAACTACTGAACAATTGCCCTCATCTCACACGCTAGCAAAGTAATGCTCAAAATTCTCCAAAATAGGCTTCAACAATACGTGAACTGAGAACTTCCAGATGTTCAAGTTGGATTTAGAAAGGTCAGAGGAACCAGAAATCAAATTGCCAACATCCACTGGATCATCAAAAAATAAAAGAGTTCCAGAAAAATATCTACTTCTGCTTTATTGACTACACCAAAGCCTTTGACTGTGTGGATCAAAACAAACTGTGGAAAATTCTTCAAGCAGTGGGAATATCAGACCACCTAAGAAATCTGTATGCAGGTCAAGAAACAACAGTTAGAACTGGACATGGAAAAACAGACTGGTTCCAAATCGGGAAAGGAGTATGCCAAGGCTGTATATTGTCACCCTGCTTATTTAAAGTATATACAGGGTTCAGTTCAGCCATACAGTTGTGTCCAATGCTTTGTGATTCCATGAATTGCAGCAGGCCAGGCCTCCCTGTCCGTCACCAACTCCTGGAGTTTACTCAAACTCATGTCTATCGAGTCAGTGATGCCATCCAGCCATTTCATGCTCTGTCGTCCCCTTCTCCTCCTGCTCCCAATACCTCCCAGCATCAGAGTCTTTTTGAATGAGTCAACTCTTCACATGAGGTGGCCAAAGTACTGGAGTTTCACCTTTAGCATCATTCCTTCCAAAGAACACCCAGGACTGATCTCCTTCAGAATGGACTGGTTGGATCTCCTTGCAGTCCAAGGGACTCTCAAGAGTCTTCTCCAACACCACAGTTCAAAAGCATCAGTTCATCAGTGCTCAACTTTCTTTATGGTCCAACTCTCATATCCATACATGATTACTTGAAAAACGTTGTTTTGACTAGACAGCCCTTTGTTGGTAAAGTAATGTCTCTGCTTTTTAATATGCTGTCCAGTTTGGTCATAGCTTTTCTTCCAAGGAGCAAGCGTCTTTTAAATTCATGGCTGCAGTAACCATCTGCAGTGATTTTGGGTCCCCCCAAAATAAAGTCTTACACTGTTTCCACTGTTTTTCCATCTATTTCCCATGAAGTGATGGGACCAGATGGCATGATCTTAGTTTTCTGAATGTTGAGCTTTAAGCCAATTTTTTCACTCTCCTCTTTCACTTTCATCAGGAGGCTTTTTAGTTCCTCTTCACTTTATGCCATAAGGGTGGTGTCCCCTGCATATCTGAGGTTATTGATATTTCTTCTGGCAATCTTGATTCCAGCTTGTGCTTCTTCCAGCCTAGTGTTTCTCATGCATGTAAGTTAAATAAGCAGGGTGACAATATACAGGCTTAACGTACTCCTTTTCCTATTTGGAACTAGTCTGTTGTTCCATGTCCAGTTCTAACTGTTGCTTCCTGACCTGCATACAGATTTCTCAAGAGGCAGGTCAGGTGGTCTGGTATTCCCATCTCTTTCAGGATTTTCCACAGTTTATTGTGATCCACACAGTCGAAGGCTTTGGCATAGTCAATAAAGCAGAAATAGATGTTTTTGTGGAACTCTCTTGCTTTTTCCATGATCCAGCAGATGTTGGCAATTTGCTCTCTGGTTCCTCAGCCTTTTCTAAAGCCAGCTTGAACATTTGGAAGTTCACGGTTCATGTATTGCTGAAGCCTGGCTTGGAGAATTTTGAGCATTACTTTACTAGCATGTGAGATGAGTGCAACTGTGCAGTCGTTTGAGCATTCTTTGGCATTGCCTTTCTTTGGGATTGGAATGAAAACTGACCTTTTCCAGTCCTGTGGCCACTGCTGAGTTTTCCAAATTTGCTGGCATATTGAGTGCAGCACTTTCACAGCATCATCTTTCAGGATTTGAAATAGCTCAACTGGAATGCTATCACCTCCACTAGTTTTGTTCGGTGTGATGCTTTCTAAGCCCCACTTGACTTCACATTCCAGGATGTCTGGCTCTAGGTGTGTGATCATACCATTGTGATTATCTGGCATGAAGATCTTTTTTGTACAGTTTTTCTGTGTATTCTTGCCACCTCTTCTTAAAATCTTCTGCATCTGTTAGATCCCTACAATTTCTGTCCTTTATCGAGCCCATCTTTGCATGAAATGTTCCCTTGGTATCTCTAATTTTCTTGAAGAGATCTCTAGTCTTTCCCATTCTGTTGTTTTCCTCTGTTTCTTTGCATTGATTGCTGAGGAAGGCTTTCTTATCTCTTCTTGCTATTCTTTGGAACTCGGCATTCAGATGCTTATATCTTTCCTTTTTTCCTTTGCTTTTTGCTTCTCTTCCTTTCACAGCTATTTGTAAGGCCTCCCCAAACAGCATTTTGCTTTTTTGCATTTCTTTTCCATGGGGATTTTCTTGATCCCTGTCTCCTGTACAATGTCACGAACCTCTGTCCATAGTTTATCAGGCACTCTATCAGATCTAGTCCCTTAAATCTATTTCTCACTTCCACTGTATAATTATAAGGGATTTGATTTAGGTCATAGCTGAATGATCTAGTGGTTTTCCCTACTTTCTTCAATTTATGTCTGATTTTGGCTCCTTATTGGAGCTCATGATCTGAGCCACAGTCAGCTCCCAGTCTTGTTTTCGCTGACTGTATAGATCTTCTCCCTCTTTGGCTACAAAGAATATAATCAGTCTGATATTGGTGTTGACCATCTGGTGATGTCCATGTGTAGAGTCTTCTCTTGTGTTGTTGGAAGAGGGTGCTTGCTATGACCAGTGTGTTCTCTTGGCAAAACTCTATTAGCCTTTGCCCTGCTTCATTCTGTACTCTAAGGCCAAATTTGCCTGTTACTCCAGGTGTTTCTTGACTTCCTACTTTTGCATTCCAGTCCCCTATAATGAAAAGGACATCTTTTTTGGGTGTTAGTTCTAAAAGGTCTTGTAGGTCTTCATAGAACCGTTCAACTTCAGCTCCTTTAGCATTATTGGTTGGGGCATAGACTTGGATTAGATATCCCTCGTCCAAGGTAATGAGCAGCAGCTGCACTTTGCTGGAGGAGCTGTGAAGAGATACTGCACATCCAAGGTAAGAGAAACCCAAGTAAGACGGTAGGTGTTGCCAGAGGGCGCCAGAGGGCATCAGTGCAGACACTGAAACCATAATCACAGAAAACTAGTCAATCTAATCACACTAGGACCACAGCCTTGTCTAACTCAATGAGACTAAGCTATGCCCTGTGGGGCCACCCAAGATGGGCAGGTCATGGTGGAGAGGTCTGACAGAATGTGGTCCACTGGAGAAGGGAATGGCAAACCACTTCAGTATTCTTGCCTCAAGAACCCCATGAACAGTCTGAAAAGGCAAAATGATAGGATACTGAAAGAGGAACTCCCCAGGTCAGTAGGTGCCCAATATGCTACTGGAGATCAGTGGAGAAATAACTCCAGAAAGAATGAAGGGATGGAGCCAAAGCAAAAACAATACACAGCTGTGGATGTGACTGGTGATAGAAGCAAGGTCTGATGCTCTAAAGAGCAATATTGCATAGGAACCTGGAATGTTAGGTCCATGAATCAAGTCAACTTGGAAGTGATCAAACAGGAGATGGCAAGAGTGAACATTGACCTTCTAGGAATCAGCAAACTAAAATGGACTGGAATGGGTGAATTTAACTCAGATGACCATTATATCTACTACTGTGGGCAGAAATCCCTTAGAAGAAATGGAGTAGCCCTCATGGTCAACAAATGAGTCCAAAATGAAGTACTTGGATACAATCTCAAAAATGACAGAATGATCTCTGTTCATTTCCACAGCAAACCATTCAATATGCAGGGTCCAACATGTAAAATGCTTGGCTGGAAATAAAGATTGGAAGGGTGGAAATAAAGATTGCTGGGAGAAATATCGATAACCTCAGATATACAGATGACACCACCCTTATGGCAGAAAGTGAAGAGGAACTAAAGAGACTCTTGATTAAAGTGAAAGGGGAGCGTGAAAAAATTGGCTTAAAACTCAATATTCAAAAAACGAAGATTATGGCATTTGTTCTCATCACTTCATGGCAAACAGATGGGGAAACGATGGAAACAGTGACAGACTTTATTTTCTTGGGCTCCAGAATCACTGCAGATGGTGACTGAAGCCATGATATTAAATGACGTTTGTTCCCTGGAAGAAAAGCTATGACAGTTCTAGATAGCATATGAAAAAGCAGAGGCATTACTTTGCTGACAACTGTGGGTATAATAAAACCTATGGTTTTTCCAGTAGTCACGTATGGATGTGAGAGTTGGACTATAAAGAAAGAAGAGTGCCTAAAAATTGATGCTTTTGGACTGTGGTGTTGGAGAAGACTCTTGAGAGTTCCTTGGATTGCAAGGAGATCAAACCAGTCCATCCTAAAGTAAATCAGTCCTGAATATTCATTGGAATGATGCTAAAGTTGAAACTCCAACACTTTGGCCATCTGATGAGAAGAACTGACTCATTGGAAAAGACTCTGATTCTGGAAAAGATTGAAGGCAGTAGGAAAAGGACATGATGGAGGATGAGGTCATTGGATGGCATTACTGACTCAATGGACATGAGTTTGAGCAGGCTCTGAGAAGGGGTGATGGACAGGGAAGCCTGGCATGCTTCATGCAGTCCATGAGTTTGCAAAGAGTTGGATATGACTGAGTGACTGAACTGAACTGATCATAAAAAATAAAGGTGAGCCAAGTATACAGTTAAAAAGTAAATTTCCAGTAATTTTATTTTTGTCACTTCTCTTATATTAGGAAAGCCTTAAAAATAAAAATTTGTTATATTTAGGTTAAAATGCTTATATGGTAAAGTTATTCCTTCTTCCCCAATTTTTCATTTCTTGCTGAAGGTAAGAAGGTAAGAGTTTTTAAAAAATTATTAATTAAGTGACATTTTGTCTAAATAACTATGTTAAACATTTTATGATTAATGCTAAATTTAAGAGCTTCTTAGTAACTAATTTTTTCAAAAGTTTTATGTACTAATATTACAGTGGGTAAACCAGATATAATCTGTGTTCTTAATTTAATTTTAGTTTTTTTCTTGTATTGAGAAGATTCTGCATTGTTTCTTGTTTTCAAGAACTGTTTAAAAAGGTATTAACAATGATATTGAAAAATATTAAGTAAATCAAAATAATTGCAATGAAAGCAAGTATGTCTCTGTCTATAAAGTGTTTATACATTTGAAGAAAAAAAGGAAGAAAGAAGGTTTATGAGGTTGGAATGAAACTATATTTTATTATAGATGGCCAAGATTTGAATGTGACCAGACCAGTTTAAAATGGCATATAACCAAACTTCTACTGCTCACTCCTCTGACTTCCCATTAAATTAGCCATGAAGATGGGAGAAGGGACCAGAACATCAGCAAGAACTGAGACTAGCAGGCATCCCAACTTCAACTTCTGAGAAGAAAATAGAAGAAAACATAAAACTGATTAATTTATGTTACAATTATACTTATCAAATTAGCATGTACTTAATCTTTTCATGAAACAAGGTAGCAGGCATTTGCCATATTCTCTATTATCTGATGTCAGTATTGGAGATACAGGGTTTCTGTCATCCAAAGAAAGAGGCAGCTATCTCTCCATTACTGTTGTTTTTGCTGTTGCTATCATTCTTTTCCCCAGATGTTTTGTGATGCAGGCTTATGAATATTATTTCTACATGGGGGTCTTAATCTTGCCTTTTTTTTTTTTTTGTTTAAATCTACCAATAAAGCAGTAGGAACACCAAATTTCCAAAAGCACTAGGCAGGATATGACTAGAGTAGAGTTGGAAACAAGGCTGTGGGAAGACAAGTCATCTGGATAGTATAAATTGTCTGCTTTAGCAACAAATCCTAGTACTGCAATTGTTAATATTTCAAATTTTTAGGGTATTAGACAATTAGTGTATAGAAGGAACACTTGATATGTGTTCTATATGTATATATAATGAGCTGAAAATCTGTTAGAAACCAGAAATTGAACACAAAATGGTGGATGGCTTATTATAAATCTAGTGAGACAAAGAACCAAAAACTGACCTTATCTGTAGAATTCAGAAGAAAAGTTAATGAAAGCAATGTCTTCAAAAGAATTTAAGAAGAATAGTGTGCTTCAAATGTAAAAATATGACTAGTTTTTCTTAAAACATGGCAAAGATAATCTAAAAGCTTATTTTGAAGAATAAATACCTTAGGCCAGTGGTTCTCAAAGTGTGATCCCCAGACCAGCATTATTAGTATTGCTAGGAACTTGTTTAAAATGTGAATTGTCAGGCTCCATACCAGACTTCCTGAATCAGAAAATCTGAGGTTGAAGTCCAACATTCACTGTTTTAATAAGCTCTTCAGAGTATTCTGATACATGTTCAATTTGTTTTAATATATATGCAATTTGATTTAGATTATCTAATACATTAGGGGTAAAGAAATACAATGTCAGATCATCAAATATCCATATATCTACACATGTGCATGTGTGTGGTCTGTCATACAAATTAAGTAGCATGGAAATAGTACTAGAATACAAAGATATTCATAGAAAGAGAAAATGCCCAAGTAAAGATTCAAGACTATTGACAAAATGAAGTTGAATCTTTACCTAAACCATATACAAAAATTAATTCAAAATGTAGCAAAACCTAAACATAAGAACCAACAAGGTAAAACTCTTACAAGAAACCAGAGGGGAAAATCTTCATGATATAGAAATTGACAATGATTTGCTGGCTATGACATCAAAAGCGCAGTGTGATGGTTAATTTTGTTCCACTTAACTTACTTAAATAAGGCCCATATAACTGGTAGAACACTATTTCTGGATGTGCCTAAGAGGGTGCTTCTGGAAGAGACTAGCATTTGATTCAGTAGACAGATTGAAGAGATTTACCCTCACAAATGTTAGTTGGAAACATTCAAATTATTGCTCCCAAATGGAGCAAAGAGGTAAAGGAAGAGCAAATTTCCTCTCTCTTCTTGAGCTGGGACATCTCTGCTTTCTGAGATGTTCTGCTTTCTGCTCTCTGAGATCAGAACTCCTGGTTCTTGGGCCTTTGGATTATAAGATATACACCAGTAGCCCTTTTCTCAGGCCTTTGTGCTAAAACAGAATCATATCATTAGCTCTCCTGGTTCTTCAGCTTGCAGACAGCAAACTGTGGGACTTCTTGACCTCTGTAAATATGTGAGCGAGTTCTTATTTTATATGTTTATATCTAGCCAGCTAGTTCATTTGAGTTTTTCTGATAGCAGTTGAAAACTTTGGAAACGTGGCATGATTATGTCAAGTAGTGTTCAAGGGACTGGGGGAGAAGGGATGTACAAGGAGGTCCAGAAAGGACCGCAGGAAGCCTACCAGCCCTGGCTAGGCTGGACAGGCCAAGAAAAAAAAACCAAACAAACAATAAACTGTTAAAGAAAAACTGGAATGACCATTTTGGCCAACCCAATATATCTCCTATTGATTGTGTTTCTTTGTAGAATCCTAACGCAGAAAAAACAACATCAGAATTGATAAATTGGACAAACTGAAAGTTTAAAACTGCATCAAAGACATAACCAACAGTGTAGGGTGAAAGTCTACAGGATAGGATAACATTTTTCAAATCATATATCTGATAAGGGACTATTATCCAGAGCACATAAATAACTCCCATCACCTAACAACGACAAAATCTGATTAAAAAGTGGCTAAAAAACTATAATAGGTATTTCCATAAAGAAAATTTACAAAGTGGCCATTCATCATATGAAAAATGCTCAACTTCATGAATCACTATAGAAAGGTAAATCAAAACCAAATTGAGATACCACCTCATTCCTATTAGGATGGCTACTTTAGTTAAAAAAAAAAAAAAAAAGCCAGTGTTGCTGAGGGTGTGGAGAAATTGAAAAAATTGTAGAGTTGGTGCAAATATAAAATGATAAAGCTGCTATAGAAAACATCATGGTGGGTGCCCATAAAGATTAAAAATAAAATTATGCTATAATTCAGCAATTTCACTTCTGGGTATATATCCAAAGGAATTGAAAGTAGAATCTCAAAGATATATTTGTACAGTCGTGTTTATAGAAGCATTTCTCAACAGCCAAAAAGTGAAAACAACATGTGTCCATTGATAGAGGAGGGAATAATCAAAACGTGGTGTGCACATATAATAAAATATCATTCAACCTTAAAAAGGAAGAAAATACTGACATAAATGACAATGTGGATGCACCTTTAAGATATTATATACAGTAAGCTAGTCAATAAGAAACAAATGCTATAATTCTGCTTACATGAAGTAGCTAGAGTAGTCAAAATTATGCAAACAGAAGCAGAATGGTGATGTCCAGAGTCTGGATGAAAGGGAAATGGGGAGGTATTATGTAGTGAACATAGTATTTCAAATTGACAAAATGAAAAGCATTATATAGATGGAGATACGATGGTTGTACAGCATTATGAATGTGTGTAATACCACTGAACTGCACACTTAAAAGTGGTTGAGATGGTATATTTTACCATAATTGAAAAATATATACAAAATTAAAATATAATAAAAGTGCCATTTGAATCTGTAAACCTTTTTATCACATGGCATTAAAAACTGGCTCCCTATTTGTTAAATCATAGTTGTACCTCTAATTTAATTTGATCCTCACAATAAATTCTAGATATGTCAAAGACTGAAGGTGAGAAAGTGAAACTAAAATACTAAAACCTAAGAATAGTTTCGGATCTCCCTGGTAGCTCAGATGGTTAAGTGTCTGTCTAGAATGAGGGTAGACCCGGGTTCAATCCCTGGGTTGGGAAGATCCCCTGGAGAAGGAAATGGCAGTCCACTCCAGTACTGTTGCCTGGAAAATCCCGTGGACAGAGGAGCCCGGTAGGCTACAGTCCATGGGGTCGCAAAGAGTTGGACACGACTGAGCGACTTCACTTTCACTTTTCAAGAATAGTTTATGGACATTTGTATAAGCTTTGAGTCAGGTAGGTTAGTTAAAATCACAATAGAAGAAACTACAAAGGAAAAAAGAAACATATCTGAGAGGACAAATAAAATTTAAAAACAATTAGGAAAAGAGAAGTGCCCTCCCCATGGAGGTCTGGGTTGCTCAGTGTATATTCTCCTCCAAGGTGCTGAAAAGGCAAGCTGTTGATCCGCAGTGACTCTCTGAAAGGATCAGAGCCCTTGATTCCATGGAATACCTTTTCTGAGTTTCTTGAATCTGATAATCTCAACCTTTTCCTTTTGTTCCCCCAGACTTATGGGTGGAAGCTACTTCTGCAGTTAATAGCTCATCTAAGTCACTATCTTTTTTTTCTTTTTTAAAATTTCTTCAAAATCTGCTTTTGTAATCCTTATATCTGATAAGTTTATATCTGTTGTAATATCTGATAAGTTTAATTTTGTTCATGAACACACATCATAAACATTTTTTTTTTGTATTTTACTAGCACTTATTTGGAGAAGGCAATGGCAACGCACTACAATACTCTTGCCTGGAAAATCCCATGGATGGAGGAACCTGGTAGGCTGCAGTCCATGGGGTCGAGAAGAGTCGGACACGACTGAGTGACTTCACTTTCACTTTTCACTTTCATGCACTGGAGAAGGAAATGGCATCCCATTCCAGTGTTCTTGCCTGGAGAATCCCAGGGAGGGGGGAGCCTGGTAGGCTGCCATCTATGGGGTCGCACAGAGTCGGACACGACTGAAGCGACTTAGCAGCAGCAGCACTTATTTATTATAAATTAAATAAGAAAGATTCTGTTAATTAAATCTCAAAACTGTATGAAGGGAAGAGATAAGGATTTGCTATGCAAGAAAAATTTCTTTTTAGTTGCCACCTCTCATGTACTAAGGGCTGGAACAAATCATATTACATAAGAAGTCACTATTGTTCAGAAATATAAATCTGGGGTCAACAAGAAGAGAATGCAATCATTCCACAAAGATTTCCTTTTCCAGAGACAGAAGCTTGTCAGAATCAGGACTTTGTGTGGGACATGAAGTATGGGCTTGTAATCCATATCCCTCTCTCTCCTTTTTTAGGACAAATATGAAAACAACTAAGTCACGCAGGTGGGTGGTGGTGGTGGGGGGCGGAGATGCAGATTATTGAGATGTCTACAGACACATCTAGAAGTCTGCTCTATAGGAGTTGTCTGAGAAAGTCAGTTTCCCATGGACAATTTTGGGATCTTTGTGAATTACAGATCCTTGTGTCAGGGGATGAACGATGTGATCATTAACTGGGTTCAGATATAGTCCCTCCAGACTTCCCAGATTGCGCTCGTGGTAAAGAACCCACTTGCCAATACAGGAGACCTAAGAGACTTGGGTTCCTTCCCCGGAGCAGAAGATTCCCTGGAGGAGGGCATGGCAACTCACTCCAGTATTCATGCCTGGAGAATCCCATGGACAGAGGAGCCTGGCAAGCTACAGCCCATAGGGTTCAAAGAGTCAGACATGACTGAAGCAACTTAGTATGCATGCAGGCATAGTCCCTCCACAGGGAAAATAGGAAGAGTCTAGTCCAAGCTTTCCTGTTTACCAGGAAACCCAGAATGAATATATTTGTTGCTCTACATGCCCGACACTTCTACACTTCATATATACGTATCACCTGTAAGATACTATATAATTCACTACTTATTTGTCTATTGTCTTCTGTCTCTTTGCATTAGTACATAAGGGCACGGTTTTTGGTTTGTTCACTGATATTTCCAAGTGTCTGGATACATCCTCATCCTATCAAGTAGTCAATAGCCACTTATTTAACAAACATATAAAGGCTGGAATTTCTTTTTTCCAAGTGTATCAGCCTTTCATTTTTCTTTTCTGCTCACTTTCTTATCTAGAACACAAGTCTCTTAGCTCTACAGAATGTTTTCATGTTCTACTCTATACAATAGTGTTCAAATTTTTTATCAGACACCATTGAAACAGTGGAAACAGTGTCAGACTTTATTTTTGGGGCTCCAAAATAACTGCAGATGATGATTGCAGCCATGGAATTAAAAGACGCTTACTCCTTGGAAGGAAAGTTATGACCAACTTAGCATATTCAAAAGCAGAGACATTACTTTGCCAACAAAGGTCTGTCTAGTCAAGGCTATGGTTTTTCCAGTGGTCATGTATGGATGTGAGAGTTGGACTATAAAAAAAGCTGAGCGCCAAAGAATTGATGCTTTTGAACTGTGGTGTTGGAGAAGACTCTTGAGAGTCCCTTGGACTGCAAGGAGACCCAACTAGTCCATTCTAAAGATCAGTCTTGGGTGTTCTTTGGAAGGACTGATACTAAAGCTGAAACTCCAATACTTTGGCCACCTCATGTGAAGAGTTGACTCATTGGAAAAGACTCTGATGCTGGAAGGGATTGGGGGCAGGAGGAAAAGAGGATGACAGAGGATGAGATGGCTGGATGGCATCACCGACTCGATGGACATGAGTTTGAGTGAACTCCAGGAGTTGGTGATGGACAGGGAGGGCTGGTGTGCTGCAATTCATGAGGTCACAGAGTCAGACACGACTGAGCAACTGAACTGAACTGATCCCCTTTTTCATATTATGCATGTTTTCTCCCTCTTTGCTGCTTTTCATCTCAAATTTCTTTCAGGCAAAAGAGTGAGGAAATTGGAAGATAATAAGGTGGCATGCAGTATGAAGAAATGGAGAATATTTGAATGTATAATTAGAATGGTCCAAGTTTATAAAAACAATGAGATGAAAGAGAAATGAAAGGACCCCCTCTCCCCCAAAATGGTTTTGTCCATGAGTCTAAAAGAACAGGACAGGTAAAAGCAAGGGAGTTAGATATGTGTTAAGAGAGGTAACAATAGTCAGAATTTTATGTTACAAATAAAGACTTTTGAAACGGAGAAAAAAATCAAAAGATGGCAAAATCTATGCTGTTGCTACAGGTGTGGGTACTATAGAGAGGAAAAGATACTATAAAGTAATTGCGGTTTTGCATTGTTGAACTTTGCCATTTGATATGGAATATATTCTTAAATAAATGTGGTTATGTTATATATAATATAACGAACATTTCTGGCTTAATTTTTTTTTGCTAATAACTTATTACATGCTGCTTATTTTATGTTTATTTTAGACTAGAGAAATTATATTAGACAAAAAGCAAATTCAAGCAAATTTCTTACTCAAGTTCAAAATGGGTTTCAAAGCAGCAGGGACAACTTGCAACATCAATACATTTGGCCCAGGAACTTCTTATGAATGTTCAGTGCAGTGTTGATTCAAAAAGTTTTACAAGGAGACAAGAGCCTTGAAGATGAGGAGTGCAGTGGCCAGCCATCGTAAGTTGACAACGACCAGCTGGATCTTCGAAGCTGATCCTCTTATAACCATACTGCTGCTGCTGCTACTGCTAAGTTGCTTCAGTCGTGTCCGACTCTGTGCAACCCCATAGACGGCAGCCCACCAGGCTCCCCCGTCCCTGGGATTCTCCAGGCAAGAACACTGGAGTGGGCTGCCATTTCCTTCTCCAATAACCATACTAGAAGTTAGCAAAGAACTCAGTATCGACCATTTTAGTTATTTGGCATTTGAAGCAAATTGGAAAGTTGAAAAAGCTTGATAAGTGTGTGCCTCATGAACTGACTGAAAATCGCAAAACTCATCATTTTAAAGTGTCATCTTCTCTTGTTCTATGCAACAACAAAACATTTCTCAATTAGATTATGATGTGTGAAAAAAGTGGATTTTATACAACAACTAGTGATGACCAGCTAGTGGTTGAACTGAAAATAAGCTCCAAAGCACTTCCCAAAGCCAAACTTGCACCAAAAAGGTCATGGTCACTGTTAGTGGTCTGCTATCCATTTAATGTACTACCCACTGAAGTAGGTTTATTCCTAGGTATTTTATTCTTTTTGTTGGAATGGTGAATGGGATTCTTTAATTTCTCTTTCTTATTTTTCACTGTTAGTATATAAAAATACAATGGATTTCTGTGTATTAATTTTTTATCCTGTGACTTTGCTATGCTCATTGACTAGCTCTAGTAATTTACTGGTAGCATCTTTATGGTCTTCTATGTAAAGAATCATATCATCTGAAAACAGTGAGAGTTTTACTTCTTCTTTTCCAATATGGATTTCTTTCATTTCTTTTTCTTCTCTGATTGCTGTAGCTAGGACCTCAAAAACTATGTTGAATATTAGTGGTGAGAGTGGGCATGCTTGCCTTGCTCCTGATCTTAGAGGAAAGACATGTCAGGTCTTCAGGTTTTCACCATAAGAGCTGACAAAAGATTAATCTCCAAAATACACAAGCAGCTCATTCAGCTCAATATCAGAAAAACAAACAACCCATTCAAAAAGTAGGCAGAAAACCTAAACAGATATTTCTCCAAAGAAGACATACAGATAGCTAATAAGCTCATGAAAAGATTCATGTTGAGGTTTGACAGAAAACAGCAAAATTCTGTAAAGCAATTATCCTTCAATAAAAATAAAAAAAGATGCTCAACATCACTCATTATTAGAGAAATCAAATCAAACCTACAGTGAGATATCACCTCACACTAGTCAGAATGACTATGATCAAAAAATCTACAAACAATAAATGCTGGAGAAGAAGTGGAGAAAAGGGAACACTACTGCACTGTTGGTGGAAATACAAATTGCTACAGCCACTATAGAGAACAGTATGGATATTCTTTAAAGAAGTAGAAATAAAACTACCATATGACCCAACAATTCCTGTACTGTGCATATACCTTGAGGAAACCATAGTTGAGAAAGACACTTACACCCCAATATTTATCACAGCAGTATTTACAATAGTTAGGACACAGAAGCAACTTAGATATCCATTGACAGATGAATGGATAAAGAAGGTCTGGTACATATGCACAATGGTATATTACTCAGCCATAAAAAGGAATGCATCTGACAGTTCTAATAAGGTGGATGAACCTAGAGCCTTTTATACAGAGTGAATTAAGTCAAAGAGATAATGAAATATCATATATTAATACATATATATGAAATTTAGAAAATGGTACTGATGAACTTACTTGTAGGGCAGCAATGAATAGAGACTTGTGGACATGGGGAGGGTGGTGGGAGGAGAAGTGGAATGAATTGAGAGTAGCATTGAAACATATACACTACCACTTGTAAAATTAGATAGCCAGTGGAAATTTACTGTATGCTCCCACTCTATGACTCCAGGAGCTAAAATCTACTGCTGTATGATGATCTAGAGGGATGGGAGAGGGTGAGAGGTGGGAGAGAGGTTCACGAGGGAGGGGATATATGTATATCTATGGCTGATTTGTGTTGATATGTGGCAGAAACCAACATAATATTGTAAAGCAATTATCCTCCAAATAAAAATGAATAAATAAATTAAAAAAATCTGAAGTGAAGAAAGTTTCAGCATATTTGTTCATTATGTTGAATTTTTGATTAATTTTAGAAAGCTGTCAGAGGTGAATCAGTTTATTTCCTGTTGCCCAGGGTTTGGCTGTAAGCTAGATTTCAGTGAATGCTTTTGAATATAATATTGATCTATAGATATTTCATTTGTGTAATGAAAAACATCCTCACATTAGAGGAGCTAATACTTGTAAACATACCAGCACAGTGCTCAATCATTAGGATGCCTTTGGCAATTTAGGCAAAATTTGAAGTTGAATGTCACAGTGTTTCCTGTTTTAATTTTTTTCATTGAATCTTGATACACTTGTTTTAAAAATAAAATAAAATTTATTATTTGACTCTCTACTACTATATCATCATAGTTATGGTTTATATGAAACATTGAAATAATTTCTACATTTGTCTTATCTTTTAATTGACCATAATATTTGAACTTAGGAAATGTCAAGGTTGTCCCTTACCTAACTATAGAAAAAGAATGACAAATTATGACAGCAGGAATTGTGTACTATATGCTCTTCTATTCAATCATGAGTAGCATGTCAGTTCTCGTCCAACTTATCATGAGAGCCATTGAATGTATATGACAGGACATATATTTGACTGTTGGAATGATGGGCATCTTTGAATGTGTGGATCTGGCTTGATGAGGGAAGATTATGAATGTGTGGCATCAAGGGCAGGTTTCCAGCAGTGAAAACTGAATTTCTACCTGACGCTGCACCAAGGTTCTGGGACATTTGCTCTGTTATGATAGCTGACAGTTTGCATGCATTTTAAATCTGGCAATCAGTCAACCTGCTCTTGATGGGTAATTGCCAGCAGGAACCTAATTTTTTCACATCAATTGTCACACATGTCTCTGATATTCTTATTCACCATTAAATAGATTGACGATGTTGTTTCACACAAGAAGGAAGGAAAGATTTCACTTTCTTCCTAGAAAGACACAATAATTCAGCTAAATTATACAATTAAAAAGCTAGTAAATCTTTGGAATAGACACTTAAGATGAAAATAAATAATGATATCTAATGTCAAATTCTTGCACCAATCAGTATAAAATTGCTAAATTTTATTGATATGTTGTTATTTTAGCTTGTGGAAGAGATCTATAAATGCATTTTGAAGGTAAGATCTTTCAATAATCATTTGATGCAGATATATTTCCTTTCTTTAAATTTTAAATTCATTTGAAGTTAAAGATGGAACTACCCAGGTGGTTCAGTGGTAAATTATCTGCCTGCCAGGGCAGGAGACACAGGAGATGCAGATTCAATCCCTGGGTCAGGAAGATCCCCTGGATTAAGAAATGGCAACCCACTCCAGTAATCTTGCCTGTAAAATTCCATGGACAGAGGAGCCTGGCAGGCTACTGTCCATGGGGGTCACAGAGAGTCTGAAATGACTGAGCACACACACACAAAGCTAAAGCAGATTACTTATTTTTCTGATTAAATTACTATTAAAATATACCTAGACAGCATATGAAAAAGCAGAGATATTACTTTGCCAACAAAGGTCCATATAGTCAAAGCTATGGTTTTACTAGTAGTCATGCATGGATGTGAAAGTTGGACCATAAAGAAGGCTGAGCACTGCAGGATTGATGTTTTTGAACTGTGCTGTTGGAGAAGACTCTTGAGAGTCCTTGGACTGCAAGGAGATCCAACCAGTCAACAATAAAGGAGTCAATCCTAAATATTCATTGGAAAGATTGATGATGAAGCTGAAGCTCCAATACTTTGGCCACCTCATGCGAAGAGCTGACTCATTGGAAAAGACTCTGAAGCTGGGAAAGATTGAAGGCAGGAGGAGAAGGGGATGACAGAGGACAAGATGGTTGGAAGACATCACCACTCAATGGACATGAGTTTGAGCAAGCTCTGGGAGAGGATGAAAGACATGGAAACCTGGCATGCTGCAGTCCATGGGGTCACAAAAAGTCAAATATGACTGAGTTACTGAACAACAACAACAATCATGCTAATGGGTATTCCATTTCACCAATATTCTCACTGTACCTTTGAGATTTTGTAATTTTAAACTTTTATAAATTACATTTTAACATATAACCTTGAGATTACGTGTATGAAGACACCTTTGTTACTTACCTGTGATAAATAACAACAACAAAAAGGAATTTCTGGGATTAGAGATATGCAATTTTAGACTTTTGTATTTGAGGTTTAATTTCTCAGAATTTAATCTTTTAGTAGTAGAGTGTGAGAATTTCCACTTTTTCACACCAAAAGCTGTTTTTGCTTTGACCACTTAATAAATTAAGGAAAAAAAAGGTTATCATTTCTTTTTCCATTAGACTTGCTTCCATTCAATTCAGTACAGTCGCTCAGTCATGTCCTACTCTTTACAACCCCATGAACCACAGCATGCCAGGCCTCCCTGTCCATCACCAACTCCCGGAGTCAACCCAAACCCATGCCCATTGAGTTGGTGATGCCATCCAACCATCTCATCCTCTGTTGTCCCCTTCTCCTCCTGCCCTCAATCTTTCCCAGCAACGGGGTCTTTTCAAATGAGTCAGCTCTCCACATCAGGTGGCCAAATTATTGTTTCAGCTTCAACATCAGTCCCTCCAATGAACACCCAGGACTGATCTCCTTTAGGATGGACTGGTTGGATCTCATTGCAGTCCAAGGGACTCTCAAGAATCTTCTCCAACACCACAGTTCAAAAGCATCAATTCTTTGGTGCTCAGCTTTCTTTATAGTCCAACTCTCACATCCATACATGACCACTGGAAAAAACATAGCCCTTGATTAGATGGACCTTTGTTGGGAAAGTAATGTTTCTGCTTTTTAATATGCTATCTAGGTTGGTCGGGCTTCCCTGGTGGCTCAGAGGTTAAAGCGTCTGCCTGGAATGCGGGAGACCTGGGTTCGATCCCTGGGTTAGGAAGATCCCCTGGAGAAGGAAATGGCAACCCACTCCAGTACTCTTGCCTGGAGAATCCCATGGAGGGAGGAGCCTGCTAGGTTACAGTCCATGGGGTCGCAAAGAGTCGGACACGACTGAGCAACTTTACTACTACTACTACTACTAGGCTGGTCATAACTTTCCTTCCAAGGAGTAAGCATCTTTTAATTTCATGGCTGCAATAACCCTCTGCAGTAATTTTGGAGCCCCCCAAAATAAAGTCTGACACTGTTTTCCCATTTATTTCCCATGAAGTGATGGGACCGGATGCCATGATCTTCGTTTTCTGAATGTTGAGCTTTAAGCCAACTTTTTCACTCTCCTCTTTCACTTTCATCAAGAGGCTTTTTAGTTCCTCTTCACTTTCTGCCATAAGGGTGGTGTCATTTGCATATCTGAGGTTGTTGATATTTCTCCTGGCAATCTTGATTCCAGCTTGTGCTTCTTCCAGCCCAGAGTCTCTCATGATGTACTCTGCATATAAGTTAATTAAGCAGGGTGACAATATACAGCCTTGACGTAATCCTTGTTCTAGTTGGAACCAGTCTGTTGTTCCATGTCCAGTTCTAACTGCTCCTTCCTGATCTGTATACAGGTTTCTCAAGAGGCAGGTCAGGTGGTCTGGTATTCCCATCTCTTTCAGAATTGTCCACAGTTTCTTGTGATCCACACAGTCAAAGGCTTTGGCACAGTCAATAAAGCAGAAATAGATGTTTTTTGGAACTCTCTTGCTTTCTCCATGATCCATGATCAATTTCCATGGCAATTTGACCTCTGGTTCCTCTGCCTTTTCTACAACCATCTTGAACATCTGGAAGTGCATGGTTCATGNGTTTTTTTGTTTTTTTTTTGATCCAGCGGATATTGGCAATTTGATCTCTGGTTCCTCTACCTTTTCTAAAACCAGTTTGATTATCTAGAAGTTCATGGTTCATGTATTGCTGAAGCCTGGCTTGGAGAATTGTGAGCATTACTTTACTATCATGTGAGATGAGTGCAATCATGCAGTACATTGAGCATTCTTTGGCATTGCCTTTCTTTGGCATTGGAATGAAAACTGACCTTTTCCAGTCCTGTGGCCACTGCTGAGCTTTCCAAATTTGCTGGCATATTGAGTGCAGCACTTTCACAGCATCATCTTTTAGGGTTTAAAATAGCTCAACTGGAATTCCATCACCTCCACTAGCTTTGTTCGTAGTGATGCTTCCTAAATCCCACTTGACTTCACATTCCAGGATGTCTGGCTCTAGGTGAGTGTGAGTGATCACACCTTCATGATTAACTGGGTCATCAAGATCATTTTTGTACAGTTCTTCTATGTGTTCTTGCCACCTCTTCTTAATATCTTCTGTTTCTGTTAGGTCGCTACCATTTCTGTCCTTTATTGAGCCCATCTTTGCATGAAATGTTCCCTTGGTATCTCTAATTTTCTTGAAGAGATCTCTAGTCTTTTCCATTCTATTGTTTTCCTCTATTTCTTTGCATTGATTGCTGAGGAAGGTTTTCTTATCTCTCCTTGCTATTCTTTGGAACTCTGCATTCAAATGGGCACATCTTTCCTTTTCTCCTTTGCTTTTTGCTTCTCTTCTTTTCACAGCTATTTGTAAGGCCTCCTTAGACAGCCATTTTACTTTTCTGCATTTCTTTTTCTTGGGGATGGTCTTGATCTCTGTCTCCTGTACAATATCACAAACCTCCGTCCATAGTTCATCAGGCACTCTATCAGGTTTAGTCCCTTATATCTATTTCTCACTTCCACTGTATAGTCATAAGGGATTTGATTTAGGTCATACCTGAACGGTCTAGCAGTTAGACTTGATTAATGATAGATAGAGCATGATTACTGGGCATTTTTATTTCTTCTTTGTGTATTTTTATGCAAATGTGGGTATGAAATTGTTGTATTCAAAATCTTGACTCTTTTCTTCATATTTTTCTTTATAATTTAAGTTTTCATTTTTAAGATAAATTCAGATTCCTGAGAAGTTGCAAAAAATTGCAGAGTTCTTATGTAATTTTTGCCATGCCAAACTCCTCTCTCCTCCACTATTTCCCAGAGTTTGCACAACTATTTAATAAATAATAAATTCACATCTATTTAATGCATATACATATGTATATCAGTTCAGTTCAGTCACTCAGTCATATCCAACTCTTTGAGACCTCGTGGACTGCAGCATGCCAGGCCTCCCTGTCCATCACCAACTCCCAGAGCTTGCTCAAACTCATGTCCATGGAGTCAGTGATGCCATCCAACCATCTCATCTTCTGTCATCCCCTTCTCCTCCCACCTTCAATCTTTCCCAGCATCAGGATCTGTTCCAATGAGTCAGTTCTTTGCATCAGGTGGCCAAAGTATTGGTGTTTCAGTTTCAACATCAATCCTTACAATGAATATTCAGGACTGATTTCCTGTACGATTGACTGGTTGGATCTCCTTGCAGTCCAAGGGACTCTCAAGAGTCTTCTCCAACATCACAGTTCAAAAGCATCATTTCATCAGCACTCAGCTTTCTCTATAGTCCAAGTCTCCTATCCATACATGACTAGTGGAAAAACCATAGCTTTGACTAGATGGACATTTATTGGCAAAGTAATGTCTCTGCTGTTTAGGTTGGTCTTAGCTTTTCTTCCAAGGAGCAAGCAGCTTTTAATTTCATGCCTGCAGTCACCATCTGAAGTGATTTTGGAGCCCGCCAAAGTAGTCTGTCATTGTTTCCATTGTTTCCCCATCTATGTGCCATGAAGTGATGGCACTGGATGCCATGATCTTAGTTTTTTGAATTTTAAGCCAACTTTTTCACTCACCTCTTTAACTTTCCTCAAGAGACTCTTTACTTCTTCTTTGCTTTCTGCAATACTCTGTGCATTTATTAATTTATTATGATTTTGCAATGCTTTACACAGTAGAAACAATGGGCCTATCTTCAACAAGGAAGAGGAAAGTTGTATATGGAAAGATCCATTTTCCATTCGTGATACTAGGTTCTTGTCATTTTAATTATTCATTTTCATTTAATCCAGATGAACTTGACATTCACTCTATTATTAGCAAGATTAAAATATATTGTGTTCTTCATAAAGAAATGCCTCCATGCATTGCAGACATAAGAGTATTTCATGTCATTTGTAAATGTGGAAATAGTTATTTGCAAAGGTACATGCTTTCCTTGATTGAGCAGGGATATATGCTACAGATTACACAAATATCAGTATTATTTTTACTATTCTTGGAGATGTCCCCTTGCGGATATAACACTGATACTGAATCCTAGGCATGGTTTGACTAGTAAAGGTTAGGTTTGAATAATAACATTCTTTATTTTGTGCTTCTCTTTGATTTGTTTCCTTTGATGGTCTTGTGACACTGTGGAGTAATGATAAAGTATTGGTCAACCAAAATTTCCAAATATAATTTACATGTAATGATTGCTTATAAAAAACAAGGTTTACAGGTTGGAATATTACACATTCTCCCTTTTCTCAGTTTCACGAAATGTATCACTTTTGCTCAAGCTACTGACAAAAGTGTGGCATGAAGGCTAAATACAGATGCTGGGACATCCTCCTAGAGGCCTCCTTCCTCTCACACTGTCTTATTACTGAGGGAAATTATATGAAATATTGTAACTTAGTCTCTCTTTAATTTTCAAAGAACTTGGGTTTCTGGCATTCTGCCAATGATGACTCACCATGTATAGCTCTAGTCTCAGAAGGTGATATATGATATATTGTGAGTAGAGCTACAATAGAATTAAAATTTAAACATATATATAGTTTCTGATTTTAGATATTTCCTTATTGTATTAAACAGCAAGTAAAAGCAATTCAACTTTACTAAGAATGTTTATGAAAAATATAATCATAATGTTGGAATAATTGACCATTGCAGTCTGTAGGTGTCACATTCATAGTTCTGATTAGCATGGTTAACACCATGCTACTCCTCAACCCACGTACCTTTCAGAGGTTTAATAAATATTATAGTATAAAAGCAAACTACTAATTAGCATGGTCTTGAAGTAAAGCATAACTCATTTTAACCTAAAAAATAAATAGAATCAAAATGATTTCTGACTTTTAGAAGACAGTATAAAACAAAAACCAAAACTTATGTTAGCTCCACCTAGAGAAAAAATTCAAAATGTCTGTAGAGGTGTGATATATTTCTTTCCCTGTACTAGGAAAATACTGAGCATGCTGCTTGACTCATTGAATGGCACCTTCTGATGGGGCCACAGTTCCAAATTATGAACTCTCTTCCAGGTTTAGGGAGAAGAGGGAATCTAGGGCAATCAGTTTGCATAGCACAGCAGTTGAGTAAACTGGGAATGGTGATGAACGTGACCAGATGGTTCAAGTTTGCTGTGCATCAGTGAGGGGTCCTGACAATAGTTTAGTCTTGATTTTGACTGACAGAAACCTTGCATCCTCCTCGGTTATACTAGGCTTTCAGCATAGACGTGATTAACTTTTGGGCTTAAAGGATCTTAGAAGATCCAGTATCTGGTTAAGTTCTCTGTTGAAAATAGCACCAATTTTTTCAAGAAGTTGTTTTCCCTAAGAATCTACTTGACCTTTCACACAATTTCTTGGTTAAATTTTTCAATCACTTTTCTAAACCTACTTAAGCAACTTTTATTTTTTTAGATTTTTTTGGTTTGTTAGGTTTTTTGGCTGGTTCAATTTTTTGTTTAATCATCAGTAGAGTTCCAAAATGCAGTAAAACTTGTTCTGGCATATGTAAATGAAATTGTTTTTAAAAGCTTCTTTGAAAGTTTTCCCATTAAGAGGATATAGCATTGTCATAATGTTGTCTGTTTGGCTAGCAGTTCAGTATTTCATGTTAGATTTGAGGCAATGGTTGGCCAAATATGGCAGTTTTATATAACATGAATGTTATCAATTTTAGGGAGCTTTTTGCTTACAAGAAAGAGAAATAAACAGAATAAATTGTTGATTTAAGTGAAATTTGATCACAATTTTTCAGACATGACCTCTAGCGAATCACCTCAGGCAGGGATGAGGTGGCAGATGGGATATATAGGTGATGTTGGATAGATGGAGATGGTGGGAAGAGTTAAGAGAATCCATGTAATCTGGGAAGACACTCCAAAATATTTTGCTACAAATATATTGTGTGCTATGCTGTCACTTCAGTCATGTTTGACTCTTTGCAACCCTATGGACTGTGGCCTGCCAGGCTTCTCTGTCCATGGTAAGAATACTGGAGTGGTTGCCATTTCCTGGGTTGGCATCTTCCCAACCTGGGATGAAACTTGCGTCTCTTAAGGCCCCCTCACTGGCAGGTGGGCTCTTTACCACTAGTGCCACCTGGGAGACTACACAAAGCTGTTAAATAATTCTTTAAAAAAAGTACATTGGCAAATAATTATTTTTAACTTTTAAGCTCATAATCAATCCATTCTATACTTGAATTTTGTTGTTACTGTTTCAGTCACTAAGTCATGTTCAACTCTTTGTGACCCTGTAGACTGCAACACACCAGGCCCCTATTTGTAACTATCTGTTGGAGTTTGCTCAAATTTATGTTCACTGAGTTGGTGATATATAACTATACTTGAAAATGCACTTGAATATGTATAAGAAACATACCCAGATAAAATATAATAAAAACTTATAAATGTTAACAAGAAAGTTATCAGAATCTGAGAGCAACAGCCTGTGTTCTAATGTAAAAAGCTTCCTTTACATTTCTTTAATATGACAAAATTTTTATCAGTTAAGATAGAATTTAACTTCAAATCAAACCCAGGTCTCCCGCATTGCAGGCGGATTCCTTACTAGCTGAGCCACCAGGGAAGCCCAAGAATACTGGAGTGGGTAGGCTAATCCTTCTGCAGCGGATCTTGCCAATCCAAGAACTGAACTGGGGTCTTTTGCATTGCAGGCAGATTCTTTACTAGCTGAGCTACCAGGGAAGCCCATATAAACGTTAACAGGAAAGTTATCAGAATCTGAGGGCAACCACCTGTGTGCCAATGTAACACACTTCCTTTAATTTTCTCTAATATGACAACATTTTTATCAGTTAAGAGAATTTATCTTCAAATCTAATTTAAAATAGTAGTAAGACAGAATGACCTTGAGGAAAAAATTCTTAGTACTCTATGCTAGTCTACTTTGATGTGAAAGTAATTGACAATAATTTTATTATTATTTTAAGAGAATTTGGAATTAAATGGATGGCAGCAATCAATTTAGTTCTTCAGAAAAGCCACTAGTATCACCATATATTAGCACCTTTCAGAATGCAAAATCTCACCTAATAAAGGATGACATACATTATATACGTTCAATTTATTTTAAAAATAGCCAATCAGACAAGTGGCTAGATCAGGATAATGTCTATAAGTGAATCGGAGAATTGATGAAATAGCATTGCAGCACCAAGGAAGTCATGTGAAAATGGTTCAACTGATGTGTGCATAGGTATATCCTTTGTTAAAAAATGGGTGATAACTATGCTTTATTGAAATTGTAATCAATATCCACACAGTTCTGTCTGTCCTAGAAGATCATTCAACCTCCAAAACGTTCATGGATACTTAATTTTTTCTTATTGCTAAACAGTTCTGAATCACATCATATCTGTAAATGAAATTATGAAAGCAATTAGTGCATAAGACATCTCATGATTCTTTTCTGATCTTGTAGGACTTCCTTACCTGAGGGAAGAACATATAGAAGGCACTTGACAGATATCAAAATATTCTTCTTGAATTGTCACTGTACTCTAGAAAGATTCCATAGTATAGAGACAAAGCACTCAACATTAGGTGGGCTGTGGTATACTAACCACAAAATAATTGTTTATTTTTTCCAACATTTTTTCTTTTATTGATAAAATCGACACAAAAGCTAATTGATAATTAATTTAAAAAGCAAGGTGACACGTTATCTTGTGTTTAGAAATTTGTCAGCTTGGTAGTTTTGTTCACTGACCACATGGACTTTGTTCTTCATGTATCCCTAGGTATATGAAGTTGAGAAACTTTCTAAGAGTCTTCTTATTTGGAGGTCTTCCCAGGTCTTTCTCTTCACCTCTCACACAGTGGAAGCTCACAGTGTGGGCTGCCAATAGGATAAAAAAATCAAAACTCTTCACATTGCTTACAATGCGACTGGAAGGATCATTTGCTCAGATTTGGTTGGATTTTCATTCCAGTAGTTCTCTCAGACTTTGTGGTCAACTTTGTTTCTTTGTGGTCTGCAGTAAAGGAAATCTTTTGGAACAACATAAATTTCAGTGCCCATGTTCAGAACTGGAAACAGAATCTCATGACCAGTAAAAAAACACAACAAACCAAACAAGAACAAATGACATTTTTAAAGAAAAAATGAAACGAAAACAAGTGGAATAATCTGTTACACACATTTAACAGTGAAAAATGTATTGTTTCCCCAATTTCCCACCCACATCTGGTTTGATGCTCCCCCCACCCCCACCCCACTGTGGTTCTCCAGCCCAGGAACCATGCAGTTGTAGAAAAAGCAAAATATACAAACAAAGCTATATGTAGCTAAGGTGAAATCTTATAAGAACCTGACACGTTTACTATTTACATCCAGGAGAATTTCTGTTGGTATGTTTTAAAGCAAAGAGAGTTCTGTAGTTCTCCTGGTTATGCTTGCAGGTACATCCACTGCTCTCTTTAAGCAGTTTTCTTTGTTTCTTTTCCTCTATGTCATAAATATCTCAGGAACGATGAGCCGGCTGGATTGCGTGATTCGGACATTCATTCTCCTTTAAGATGAAGGGCCTCCTTCCCTGGATTGAGTTCTCCAACGAGGGGCTGCCTTTCACGTTAGTTTGTTATTCTCTCAAGGTAAATGGCTGGAGCTGCAGACCTGGCAATGGTGGCAATGTGCCCAAGCTCCAGACTGGGAGATTCATCCTGTTCTGGAGACACTGCTTCGTAGCCCTTGTTGACATGGAGTGGCTGGTGAGCCTGGCAGTACCTGATCACCGGCTGGTCGTAGCTGTAATATGGTAAGGGCTTCACATGGTGTAGGATCTGGTTATGAGAAAGAAAAATACTGATTATAAAAAGGCTTTGAATAAAAAGATGACATGACACTCATAGGACTGTATTTTGCTCTCTTTTCATGATGTTTTGAGTCATCAATGGCTGACCCAACTATTAACGAACATTAAACAAAATACTGATTGTTTATCGAACTCGGTATTGTTTTGTCCATTATATATATCATTTTATATGCCAAGAATACACACACACACACACACACACACACATGTACACACACACACATGCCCTTTGTATATTTGTTGTTTAGTCGCTCAGTCGTATCCAACACTTTTGTGACACTATGGACTGTAGGCTGCTTGGCTCCCCTGTCCATGAGGTTTTCCGAGCAAGAATACTGGAGTGGATTGCCATTTCCTTCTCCAACGCTTTGTAAATGAGATCACATATAAAAATTGTTCAATGTGTATCCTGTCATTTGTTCATTCATCATTTATCATCATAGCAGAAAGTTAGAAACAACATAAATTACCACCAAAAGGGAATTTTAACATATATTATGTGCATGTACATTTGAATGCAGATAATACAAAGACTGGAGAATATCAATCTGTGTAATATTACAAGGGATGATATTAAGTAAAAAAAATTGAGGTAGGATCCATTTTTGTGTGACTAAAACTATAAACATATAGATTTTTTAAAAAAGTATTTTTATAAATAATTGAAATCTTTATTATGTCTATATATAAATTTTTTTAAATTAAAAAAATCACAGTTTCTCATGGTTTATTTCTAACAATTCTATACTATCTGGACAAAAGCAGTCTAGAATTCTGAAAGCGGCACATCTTTGCATTTGTAATATGTAATGTTGCTGATTTTAAGCTAATAAGCTAAAATGTGTCTAATGTTAGAATAATAGACCTGAATAATGGCCTGTAGAAATCTCTTTAATAGGAAACACTGAATATGTTAAAGTTATAATAATTTTGATTCTCTGTACAGATTTTTATTAAACTACAACTTTCTGATAAAGAAAAATGTATCTCAAAACTAGAAAAAAGGGAAATGATCATTGCTTAATTCTTGCTTTCATGCTAGAGCATTTCTCATAACTCACTGCATCCAATCTGACACTCTTGAGAACTGTCCATCAATGATGTAATTGCAAACCCTTCACTGTCCTGTAAGGTAGAGGTTGTGGCAGTTCAAATCATTGCCTCCTGGCTCCAGCCCCATTTTGGTAGTTGGCTTTATAATGCTGAGCAGGAGCTTTGCAAACCCCATTTCTCTCTTGACCCTCTGCTTGAGACTACTGGAAGGAACTAGAAAGACTAGAGGAGACATAGGGATTGCTCATACGGTGGACTTCCTCTCTGTTTCTTCCTGCTCCAAGTAGTTACCTCAACACTTCTTCATTCTGGGTGCAGCAGTGCCTTTCTGTAATAGCAGGTGGTTCTAGTTTGTAGTCTTTCCAACATTTGCATTTCTAGCATTTAATTTCATCATGTCCCTCTCAGAGACTCTAGCACCAGGGAAGTCTGATGTTCATTTCCACAAAGCTCCTCCTCCAATCCTTAATGATTCCAACGCCTTCCTTTGGTTTCTTAATCCTACAAGTGGTAGGAGTGGCAGTTATTTCCTGATGTTGCTGTCTATGTTATACTATGACACTGTCTTAGCCAGGCTTCCCTGGTGACTCAGTGGTAAATAATCTGCCAGCAATGCGGTAGACCTGGGCTCGATCCCTGGGGGATGGGGGGTGGGGGTGGTGATGCCATCCAGCCATTCCATCCTGTGTCGTCCCCTTCTCCTCCTGCCCCCAATCCCTCCCAGCATCAGGGTCTTTTCCAATGAGTCAACTCTTCGCATGAGGTGGCCAAAGTATTGGAATTTCAGCTTTAGCATCAGTCCTTCCAAAGAACATCCAGGACTGATCTCCTTTAGGATGGACTTATTGGATCTCCTTGCAGTCCAAGGGACTCTCAAGAGTCTTCTCCAACACCACAGTTCAAAAGCATCAATTCTTCGGCACTCAGCTTTCTTCACAGTCCAACTCTCACATCCATACATGACTACTGGAAAAACCATAGCTTTGACTAGACAGACCTTTGTTGGCAAAGTAATGTCTCTGCTTTTGAATATGCTATCTAGGTTGGTCATAACTTTCCTTCCAAGGAGTAAGTGTCTTTTAATTTCATGGCTGCAGTCACCATCTGCAGTGATTTTGGAGCCCCCAAAATAAAGTCAGCCACAGTTTCCACTGTTTCCCCATCTATTTGCCATGAAGTGATGGGAACAGATGCCATGATCTTAGTTTTCTGAATACATACTAGGTCAAAATTAGGATTTATACAGTGATGTTTTAGACATTAGACATTGGTTTCTGTACTGATAGTGAAAGCAAGGAACAAATTATAAGACAACGTAGCTGAATTACTAAATACTAAATATTAAATTAGGTCTTCCCTAAATCGACAGTGATTTTTTGTTTCTTACTCATGTAGAACTTGCCTTTAGTGACTCTCGCCTCTACTATACTCATGTATGACTCGCTAGAGGTCCACACCTGAAGCATTTGTCAGCAAGTTCTATTTTGGGAAACCTTATTGGCTTTTAAAATATATTGGTTAGATAGAGATATCTGTGTTTTGTGTCATGGGTCTGCAAAACTCTGAAAAAGCATACAAATCAAAGCATATTATTCAGACATTTCAACAGGAAGAATTTTATGAAGAATATCTCCCTATGAGTTACGTAGTCTACTCTTAATTTTTGTTGTTGCTATTGATATGTGAAATAGTATTACTCAAAACCAAAAACACCCACCAAATTATTTCCAATGACAGCAACATTCACTGGGTGTAGATAATTTTTTGCACACTTTCAATTAGAGGAATGACTGTATCTCCAAATTATCAAATCAAATTACTAAAAGACATCAAAGTAAAGATTAAGCAAGGGTTGTGATTTTGTCCACCATCTTGTATTTTCATTATAGACTTTCTAGTCATTGTGGTAAGAAGACACTTCAATCTACAAATATGTATGAGCAGAGAATGTGATAATGAGACAGGATCTTAAAGACCCTTCTGTTGTTGTTGCTGTTCAGTCATCAAGTCATGTCCAACTCTTTGAGACTCCATGGATTGCAACACACCAAGCTTCCCTGTCCTTCACTGTCTCCCAGATTTTGCTCAAATTCATGTCCATTGAGTCGGTGATGCTACCTAACCATCACATCCTCTGCCAACTTCTCTGTTTGCCTTCAATCTTTCCCAGCACCAGGGTCTTTTTCCATGCATCAGCTCTTTGTCTCAGGTGGCCAAGGTTTTGGAGCTTCAGCTTTAGTATCATCCCTTCCAATGAGTATTTAGGGTTGATTTCCTTTAGGATTGATTGGTTTGATCTCATTGCAGTCCAAGAGACTCCCAAGAGTCCTCTCCAGCACCACAATTCAAACGCATCAGTTCTTCAGCACTCAGCCTTCTTTATGGTCCAACTCTCACATCTGTACATGACTATTGGAAAAAACAATAGCTTTGACTATGCAGACTTCTTTCAGCAAACTGATGTCTCTGCTATCTAGGTCTTTCATAGCTTTCCTTTCATGGAACAAGGATCTTTTATTTTCATGGCTACAGTCACCATCCATAGTGATTTTGGAGGCCAAGAAAATAAAATCTGTCACTGTGTCTACTTTTCCCTATTCTATTTGTCATTAAGTAATGGGACTGGATGCCATGATCTTAGTATTTTTAATATTGAGTTTCAAGCCAGCTTTTTCTCTCTTCTTTTTCACCCTCATCAAGAGGCTCTTTAGTTCCTCTTTATTTTCTGCCATTAGAGTGGTATGATCTGCATATCTGAGGTTGTTGATATTTCTCCTTACAATCTTGATTCCAGCTTGTGATTCATTAAGCCCAGCATTTCACATGATGTATTCTGCATATAAGTTAAATATGCAGCTTGACAATTTACAGCCTTGATGTACTCCTTTTCCAACTTGGAACCAGTCAGTTGTTCCATGTCTGGTTCTTACTATTACTTCTTGACCTGCATACAGGTTTCTCAGGAAACAAGCAGGTTAATCTATAGATGAAAACCATTAGCTCATATGTGAACATAGTTGAATTTCCAATATAAAATAAACTCCCTAAAATTGAACTAAAATGGAAAAAAGTAACTCCCTATTTGCCTTCTAATGAAGTTGACTACCATGTCTAGGGACTTACATTAACATCAGATCCTTAGGTTTACATACTGCACCATCTCTGAATCCAGAAAATTTGTTTTGCTGTTACTATCGTACCTGTTTACTTTTACTTCAATGAACAAGGGCTCCTGCCATTTTCTGTATTGTTTTTGAGATAAGCTTAGAACCTCTAGTAGAGTTAAAACATTGTAATCTTATCCTGCACAACTGCCTTCAAAAGCCAAGTGAATTGGCAAGCTTTGAAAGGATATCTGGGATGTTTGCTCATTTAAGTTTAAAGTCNAGTTCCTCTTTATTTTCTGCCATTAGAGTGGTATGATCTGCATATCTGAGGTTGTTGATATTTCTCCTTACAATCTTGATTCCAGCTTGTGATTCATTAAGCCCAGCATTTCACATGATGTATTCTGCATATAAGTTAAATATGCAGCTTGACAATTTACAGCCTTGATGTACTCCTTTTCCAACTTGGAACCAGTCAGTTGTTCCATGTCTGGTTCTTACTATTACTTCTTGACCTGCATACAGGTTTCTCAGGAAACAAGCAGGTTAATCTATAGATGAAAACCATTAGCTCATATGTGAACATAGTTGAATTTCCAATATAAAATAAACTCCCTAAAATTGAACTAAAATGGAAAAAAGTAACTCCCTATTTGCCTTCTAATGAAGTTGACTACCATGTCTAGGGACTTACATTAACATCAGATCCTTAGGTTTACATACTGCACCATCTCTGAATCCAGAAAATTTGTTTTGCTGTTACTATCGTACCTGTTTACTTTTACTTCAATGAACAAGGGCTCCTGCCATTTTCTGTATTGTTTTTGAGATAAGCTTAGAACCTCTAGTAGAGTTAAAACATTGTAATCTTATCCTGCACAACCGCCTTCAAAAGCCAAGTGAATTGGCAAGCTTTGAAAGGATATCTGGGATGTTTGCTCATTTAAGTTTAAAGTCTGTTCTATAGGGCATTATGTAATCAACTGACTTTGTAGTTTCTGAAGAGCTGAGAGACTGAGGTTTTGTACTTCATAGTGGTGATGTGCACAGTACATTAACCACCTGGGTCCCTCTGTGTATCATTGTTTCCTTTCCAGCAGTCAAAACAAAGTATCCTTAAGTTCCCTTTAATTTGTATTTGATATTTTTGTAAATGTGTGCTTAGAGCTTTCCCAAATGGCCCCAGTGTTTTACCAGCTCTCTGATGGATTTCACTCTTTAGCACAGCACAGCACTGCTGAAATATTGCCTCTTTCACATGTTTGACGGCTCACTGACTGCCTTGAAACCTGCAGTTTATTTACAGATAACCAGTGTGGCACTGGAACGAAGGGGTCTCACTGGGGGAAGTATACTAAAATTCTATTGTCTGTTTTTCTCAGGAATATGAACATTTTGACTCAATTGAATTTAAACTTTTATAGAGGCATATAAACTTCTATAGAGACATTTTGAAGTAGATTACCAAAGGGAGAAAACACCATTATCACTAATTGTAAGTCTCTTAAATTCTCCCACATTGCCTGTGAATCCGCTGAAACGGAGGACCATAATGACACCTCCTTGACCTCTGTAAATATCAGGTAACTGAAAGTAACTGCCTGGTTCTGAAGAAAGAAGAATATACTGAAAAGGCATATCCCTACACAAATTTTACTCAACGTTGATAGTGTCTTTCCTGGAACCTGTGCCTTCTTTTTTGTTTCCATTCAGAGAGATGAGAGGATGTAATGGTTCACAGAACCGTTCTTGTAGCAGAGGCTTTTATTCCTACTCTGTGCCTTCAGTAGCTTAGCATCCTTACCATCTGTGCTGGTTTTCTAAAAACATTATTTACCTTTTTCCTAGATGATGTTTTTCTTCCAACATGCTGAAGGGACTTTAAAAGGACACAGACCTCTCAATTACAGTGGCCCAAAAAGGGAACAAGAAAAGGGAATCTTTTTAAATCTTAGGAGGAAGCACAAAATTATACAGGGATATGCAGTGTTCAAAAGTCATAAAATTGCTTCAGATACTAGAGTTTGACATCCATAATAATTATATTTAAAATGATAAATGAATGTGTCTAGATAGTGAATGTGAGAGTAATGTGAAGTGGACTCTTGATATATGTGATCAGGAAAGGCTTTTGAAGTTCAGTTTTGTTATGAGCATGAAATTCTAATACCATTAACCTCTTTTCTCTAAGGTATTAGCATTAGTTATAAGTTGTTTAATAGCCTGATCATTCTAAAATTACTACACACTATCATTAGTCTTATTCATTAACTTTTCATGAACATTGTTCACATTTCAGTATGAGTTCTTTCAACTGAAGTCATAAAAAGTTGATTTTCAATTTCCTAAATGACATTTAGTCTCTAATTTTTGGAATTAAAGGGTAGTGTCTGACTACTCAGACCATTTAAAAAGCACCATCCTACAGATCCAGATGAGGAATTAAATACAGTTGAGTTGCTTAATGAAGATGGACATTTGGTTTATTGGATATAAAATTGATTGAAAAATGAAAGGCAGTAGCTAAATGAATATATAACTTAACCTTTATTCTACTGAGTATATTAGTATAAGACAAGAATGGACAGGGAATAAGAAAATGTAAATAAGTTTGGGTGCAGGTATTTTTTTCAGGAATTTTGTTTAAAGCCAATAGAACTCATTTAAGTTAGGTAAAAAGGAAGACTTAATTGACTCATAGATTCAAGAAAGGATTTAAAAGCAACACTGAGGGAAGTGCAAGGGTACCACTAAAATCTTGGAAACAGCTAAAACCAGGAACACAAATGTTACCAGGGTCATCTTAGTCAGTTACACATTATTATCTCTGCAAGTTATCTTCATGTCCTGACTGTCTGTTTCCTCAACCTGATTGTACATATGACTGCTACAGCTCCAAAGCTGTGCATGTTCCAGATGATTGCATGCATGACCATGATTCTTAGTTTATCTATTCCAGATATTATAGTCCATTTCTCCTTGCCTTGAACACCAGCTGGCTTTATAACTTTCTTTAGCTAATAGAACAAAATGGCAGCAACACTGTTTGGGTTGCCAGGCTCTTAGGATCCTGGGCCAGGCTAGCTACCACCATGTGAACAAGCCCAGGTTAGACCACTGAAGGAAGGAAAGTCTTCCTTCCGGTGGAGCAACTAAAGCTTCTTAGACTGACTAACACCCCATACAGCTCATGGAAGCTTGTTGCAGGCACATATGCCCAACAGCAAAAACCCCAGAGGACGTATGAGTGTTAGACTGAACTGAAAATTAATAGTACCTCCAAACCTGATTTTATCCTTCATGTCTCAATTGAGAGAAGTGCCAATTACCTTCTTAGATTTTGAATATCTAAAGACATGTATAATGTAAAAGAGACACAATATAAGTAATGAACCCAAAATCAATGAATCAAATTACACTTTAAATCCCATTCTACATGAAACATTCTTATTCATTATTTTAAAAATACAAGCTGCTTCTGCATTAGAGAACACTAAGCGTTTAGTTTCTGTTAATTAAAAGTAAAGCTTTCAATAGTACATCTTCATTTTATAAATCAGGGATGTTTGTGAGTTTTTCTATAACCATATCAAAGCTTCTTAGAAATTCCTGCAAGATAGAACAGAATAAAAGAAAGCTTTGCTAGCATATAATTCAATGCAACTGGAGGAGCAGCTAGTTTGGGCTAGAGAAAAGTCCTTTGTAGAACTATGAAACACTCCCCAGCTTTGAGTGTCTAGGTAGGCAAAGAGGAAAGAAAACAGAGTTTTGAATAATTCCCTGGCTGGGGGTGAAATCAGGGGCAGGTGCAGAAGGAGAATAACAGTCACTCCCAAGGATTCACATCATGGAAATTGAAGTCAGTTAAGGTTGTGCCTGGACCAGAAAACTCACTTTCTGTTTTAGAAAATGGAGAGTTCTTCAAGTGACAAAAGAGAAGTAAAACTCTTCTTGCTGTTTTATTTCTTGTTCAGCTGCTGTCACCAATAACTTCTCTCTCTGCCACCCCCAAACTTTAACTAGTTCACTAATTAAACAAAACCTATTTCTTTAAAAAGGAATCCCACACAATCTCTGACATCTTAACACTTTATACAGGCATAAGGACCTTCCTCCCTCCCTCAGTAGTAACTATAGTAATGAAGACTATCCAGAAATGAGAAAGATTCAAGAACTCAAGAAGATTTGCTAAAAATTAATAAAAATAAAAAATAATTTAAAATGCATTCTTACTGAATTTTATCATCTAGACACCAGGCTTCCCTGGTAGCTCAGTGATGAAGAATCCACCTGCCAGTGCAGGAGACCTGAATTTGATCTCTGAATCAGGAAGATCCCATGGAGAAGGAAATGGTGACCCAGTCCATTATTCTTGCCTTGGAAATCCCATGGGACAGTCCATGGGGTTGCAAAACAGCTGGACATGGCTTAGTGACTAAGTAGCAAAAACAACATTTACATACTGCTTAGGTAGGCAGAAGGTATTCACATATTGATTGAGTGAAAGAAAAATAATCTTTTCTTTCTCCTACTTTGTTTTAAAGATTAAATAAGTCATAAGTGTGAAAAAAAGTATTTGTTANAAGGTATTCACATATTGATTGAGTGAAAGAAAAATAATCTTTTCTTTCTCCTACTTTGTTTTAAAGATTAAATAAGTCATAAGTGTGAAAAAAAAGTATTTGTTATATATACTCATTAAATATATTGACCTTTGTTTTAGAAAATCTTTAAAGGAAAACAAAATAATATTGGTGCAAATTAATAACCACCCCGCATCCATTTTGTTTACAGGCTAAAGTGTGTACAGCAGTTCTAGCATGTAAAATGTACAATGCTAGTACACTAGATTTTGGCTTTTTATATTGTCTGTTCTCTATTTGGATCATTTCAAACTTTAGTTCAGTTCAGTTGCTCAGTCGTGTCTGACTCTTTGTGACCCCATGAATCGCAGCACACCAGGCCTCCCTGTCCATCACCAACTCCCAGAGTTCACTCAGACTCATGTCCATCAAGTTGGTGATGCCATCCAGCCATCTCATCCTCTGTTGTCTGCTTCTCCTCCTGCCCCCAATCCCTCCCAGCATCAGAGTCTTTTCCAATGAGTCAGCTCTTCACATGAGATGGCCAAAGTATTGGAGTTTCAGCGTTACCATGAGTCTTTCGGATGAACACCCAAGACTGATCTTTAGAATGGACTGGTTGGATCTCCTTGCAGTTAAGTTCTGACAAAAGTTACATAGTAGCATTTATGTTTCTTGTTCTGGTCTTATTTAAAGGTGGTGTCTGCCTGTGTGCTCAGTCATGTCCTACTGTTCGTGGCCCTATGGACTGTAGCCTGCCAGGTTCTTCTGCTTGTGGAATTTTCCAGGCAAGAATACTGTATTTCCTCTTCCAGGAGATCTTCCTAACCCAGGGATCAAACCCAGGTCTCTGGCATTGCCAGCAGATTCTTTACTGTCTGAGTCACCAGGGAAGCTGGGACTGTTTACTCTTTGTGGACTCTTGGTTATTTGAATTTTAACTTTTAAATCAGTGGTGGGAAAACAGAACAGAACACCTACTTACATCTTTATTGCCCTCCTACCAGGACGCCTTGTCTTTGAGGTGTCCAGAGAGTTGATTAAGTTAATGAATGAGGTACTAGCCATTCTTTGAAGTTTGCTTTGACTCCATTAACAGTGGAAATTATTACATTAGCAGCACTCTCAGCATTCAGTGAGATTTGGGGCTAATGAGCTGGATTAACTAAGTAGTATTAACTTCTAAAGCTTTTCCTTCTGTAGCACTGGCCCCTAAATTTGAAAGAATAAGATCTCCCCTATAGTGTATTGCAAATGAACATACTATTTAACTGCAATCTATGTAAATTTTTTTCCAAAACACTTAGAGAAAAAAAAGGAGATGATAAATATCAAAACCCACATTTTTTGCCTCTATAAAATTATCAGTTTCAGTGATATCAATGATGTGCAGAAGACAAGCCTTATTTTTTAAAAGAACTTGAGTCTGAATTCACTTCACCAAATTTAAAAACAAAACTACACAAAAGAAGAAAAAAACCTTGTCATTTCAGGTAACAGATTCAACTTATTATTTACTTTGTAATCCCTTTTCAGAAATTTGGAAAAGAAAATAAATGAAAAGCGGCAGGAATGCCAACACCAGGAAGGTGCAAGCAATAGCATTAGAGCCGTTTTCCTTTTGGTTCTCTTCCAGTTTCCCCACACTGTTCAGAGTAGCTTATTTCTAATTTTGTAATATGTATTTTGTATAGCTTTTTTGTTGTTGTTAAATCAAAGCAGTGTGTGTATCTTGCTTTATGTTGTTGTTGTTCAGTTGCTAAGTCATGTCCAACTCTTTGCAGCCCCATGGACTGCAGCATGCTAGGCTTACCTGTCCTCTTCTATCTCCTGGAGTTTGCTCAAGTTCATGTCGATTGTGTTGGTGATGCTATCCAGCCATCTCATCCTCTGTCACCCTCTTCTCCTTTTGCCTTCAGTTTTTCCCAGCATCAGGGTCTTTTCCAATGAGCTGGCTGTCTGCATTAGGTGGCCAAAATATTGGAACTTCAGCTTTAGCATCAGTCCTTCCAGTGAATATTCAAAGTTGATTTCCTTTAGGATTGACAGGTTTGATCTTGCAGTCCAAGGGACTCTCAAGAGTCTTCTCCAGCACCACGATTTCAAAACGTCAATTCTTCAGTGCTCAGCCTTCTTCATGGTCCAGCTCTCACATCTGTATATGACTATAGGTAAAACCATAGCTTTGACCACTCAGACGTTTGTGGGCAAAGTGATGTCTTTGCTATTTAATACACTGTCTAGGTTTGTCATAGCTTTTCTTCCAAGAAGCAAGCGTCTTCTAATTTCACGGCTGCAGTCACCATCCGCAGTGATTTTGGAGCCCAAGAAAGAAAAACTCTCACTGCTTCTACTGTTTGCCCTTCTACATGCCATGAAGTGATGGGATCGGATGCCATGATCTTATTTTTTTTAATGCTGAAATTTAAGCCAGCTTTTTCATTCTCTTCTTTTACCCTCATCAACTTGCTTTATACAAGAGCATAAATCTTATTTCATCCAAATGTGACTGGTTCTGTCTTTCAAGATATAATCACTTTGTGTTTCTTCCAAATAACCACTTCAAAAAGTGCAGTGAGTATTCAGTAATAGCTAGAATTTCTTTAAAAATGTAAAGAAAAAAGTGAAATGAAATTCACATATAAGGAAGTTGATTGAGTTTCTTGCAGTCATATTTTTTAAATCAGAAATGCCTATTGCAGGGTAAAAGTTTAGAACCAAATGACAAATGCAGAAGGAAGAAGATCCCAAAAGGACATACACATACTTGATAGAGTGAGATGAATAACCTGAGATGACGAACAGAGTTTAAAAAGAATTTCCTGGGAGATTGACTGATCCTCATGAAAAGAAGCATGATGATGTATGTTTAATTACAAAAATAGGAGGAGCTCATTTAGAAAACATAATTATAATTTTTATTCTGATTGAATCTATTTCGGAATAGCACAGCAAAACGATACATACAAGTGTCATATTTTTAATAAAATGTGTTAAAATCTAGACAACATCTGGATCTCTGCTATGAAGTACTTTTGAGGAGTAATTGCATAAAAATAAATTCTCTGTTATAGTTAATTTATTCATATATTCATTCATTTACAGGAAAAGTATTTGTCCCAGAGGTTGGCAAACTTTTCTGTGAATGGCCAGTAGTTGTTGTTGTTAGTCACTCAGTCATGTCCGACTCTTTGTGATGCCATGGACTGCAGCATGCCAGGCTTCCCTGTCCTTCACCATCTTCTGGAGTTTGTTCAAACTCGTATCCGTTGAGTTGGTGATGCCATCCAACCATCTTGTTCTCTGTCATCCCCTTCTCCTCCCTCCTTCAATCTTTCCTAGCTTCAGGGTCTTTTCTAATGAGTCTACTCTTCCCATCACATGGCCAAAGTATTGAGCTTCAGCTTCCACATCAGTCCTTCCAATGAATATTCAGGACTGATTTCTTTTAGGATGGATTGGTTGGATCTCCTTGCAGTTCAAGGGACTCTCAAGAGTCTTCTCCAACATCACAGTTCAAAGGCATCAGTTCCTCGGCACTCAGCTTTCTTTATAGGCCAACTCTCACATTGATACATGACTACTGGAAAAACCATCACTTTGACTAGATGGACCTTTGTCGGTAAAGTAATGGCTTTGCTTTTTAATATGCTGTCTAGGTTTGTCAAAGGTTTTCTTTCAAGGAGCAAGAGTCTTTTAATTTCATGGCTGCAGTCACCATCTGCAGTGATTTTGGATTCCCAGAAAATAAAGTCTGTCACTGTTTCCTTGTTTCCTCATCTTTTTGCTTTGATCTTCGATTTTTGAATGTTGAATTTTAAGCTAGCCTTTTCACTCTCCTCTTTCATTTTCATCAAAAGGCTGTTTAGATCCTTTTCACTTTCTGCCATAAGGGTGGTGTCATCTGCGTACCTGTTGTTATTGATATTTTCCCCAGAAGTCTTGATTCCAGCTTGTGCTTCCTCCAGCCCAGAATTTCAGATGCTGTACTCTGCATATAGGTTTAAGCAGGATGACAATAAACATCCTTGACAGACTTCTTTCACAATTTGGAACCAGTCCATTGTTCCATGTCCCGTTGTAACTGTTGCTTCTTGACCTGCATACAGGCTTCTCAGGAGGCAGGTAAAGTGGTCTGTTATTACCATCTCTTTAAGTATTTTCCACAGTTTTTTTGTAAACCACCCAGTCAGAAGCTTTAGCATAGTGAATGAAGCAGATGTTTTTCTGGAATTCTCCAGCTTTTTCTATGATCTGAAGGATGTTGGCAATTTGATCTCTGCCTTTCCTAAATACAACTTATACATCTGGAAAATTTTAAAAAATTTTTTATTATGGTTTATTTTATTTTTTACTTTACAATATTGTATTGGTTTTGCCATACATCAGCATGAATCTGCCATGGGTATACATGTATTCCCAATCCTGAACCCCCCTCCCACCTCCCTTCCCATACCATCCCTCTGGGTCATCTGGAAATTTTTGGTTCATATACTGTTGAAGCCTAGTTTGGGGAATTTTGAGAATTATTTTGCTCACGTGTGAAATTACTGTAACTGTGTGGTAGTTTGAACATTCTTTGGCAATGCCCTTCTTTGGGATTGGAATGAAAACTCGTTTTCCAGTCCTGTGGCCAATGATAATTTTTCCAAAGTTGTTGCACTTTAAAAGCATCATCTTTTAGGATTTGAAATACCTTAGCTGGAATTCCTGGAGAAGGCAATGGCACCCCACTCCAGTACTCTTGCCTGGAAAATCCCATGGATGGAGGAGCCTGGTAGGCGTCAGTCCATGGGGTCCCTAAGAGTAAGACACAACTGAGAGACTTCACTTTGACTTTTCACTTTCATGCATTGGAGAAAGAAATGGCAACCCACTCCAGTGTTCTTGCCTGGAGAATCCCAGGGATGGGAGAGTCTGGTGGGCTACCTACCATCTATGGGGTTGCACAGAGTTGGACATGACTGAAGCAACCTAGTAGTGGTAGCAGCAGCTGGAATTCCATCACCTCTACTACCTTTGTTCATAGTGATGCTTTCTAAGGCCCATTTGACTTGGCACTCCAGGATGTCTGGCTCTAGATGAGTGATCACACCATTGTGATTATGGCCAATAATAAGTGACTAGAAAATAGTAAGTAAGGCTTGTAACCCACATAGTCTAGGCTGCCATTATAACATGAAAGCACATAGGTTTTGACAAAATGTAAATGACTGTGGCTCTGTTTCAGTAAAATTGATTTTGAATATTGAGATGGAATTTGATATAATTTTCAGGTGTCACAAAACATTTCTATATTTTTGTTTTTTTCAACCACTAAAAAAGTAAAACTATTCAGGTATTAGCCAGTGTACTATAAGCTAGGCATTGTAGTAGGTGCTTGGTATCTGAAGAAGAATAAAATAAGAGTATTTTACTCAAGAAACTTATTCAGAACTGATAGAATGAGGCAAACCCAATTCCACTTCCCTGTGTCTTATACCACATAACCCAAATCCAGAGAGCAGAGGGAGAAAAGTGCCCCCAGCCAGTACACATTGCAGGTTTCCTTGTGAAGATCCAAGTCTTTCTTTCACTTGAGGGCAAAGCTCTCAGAAGATCTGAAACAAAGAGCTAGCTAGATTCACACTACCTTGGTACTTAGAAGTCAAACTTGAACCTCCAGGTAGGAGTTCTGAAGTTACCATTCAGGTCATTTATATCAAACATCTCTGGTAAAATAAATGCCCAATGACCTTTTAGTGAAGACCTTAAGCAGCACTTTTAATCCAGTGAAACTGTCCCTAGGAGTATGATGGTTTATATTGCAAAGCCCAAAAGATTTTTGGTGATTTAGTAAAAGAGGTTAGTTTCACAGATCATCTAATTATAAATAGGTTTTGTTTTGCTTTGTGAAAAAGTTAAAAAGAATTCTTCTAATTTCTCAATTCCATCAAGCCTTTTTCCATTTCTGGGTCTTTGTACTCACCATACCCTTTGCCGGGGATATGTACTTCTTCCAATTCTTTGGAGTGAAATTACCTTAATCTCTTAAGATACAGTTTAAGTGTCATGTTTCTACAGGGGCTGTGTCCAGTCATCATGCCTAAAATGTCATCTCATTTCTATTCACACACGGAAGCCATTGTTGTTGTTGTTCAGTCACTAAGTGTGTCCAACTCTGTGACCCCATGGATGCAGCATGACACGCTGCCCCATCTCTCACTGTCTCCCAGAGTTTGCCCAAGTTTATGTCCATTGAATAGGTGATGCTCTCCAACCATCTCATCCTCTGTCACCCTTCTCCTTTTGCCTTCAGTCTTTTCCAGCATCAGGATGTTTTCCAGTGAGTCAGCTCTTCGTAGCAATCAGTTGGCCAAAGTATTGGAACTTCAGCTTCATCATCAGTCCTTCCAATGGATTGGTTTCCTTTTGGATTGACGGATTTGATCTCCTTGCTATCCAAGGGGCTCTTAAGAATCTTCTCCAGCACTACAGTTTGGAAACATCCACTCTTCTGCACTCAGCCTTCTTTATGGCAGAACTCTCATATCTGTATATAACTACCGAGAGACCACATGTGCTGTGCTGTGCTTAGTCACTCAGTTGTGTTTGATTCTTTGAGACCCCTTGGACTGTAGCCCACCAGGTTCTTCTGTCCATGGGGATTCTCCAGTCAAGAATACTGGAGTGGGTTGCCATGCCCTCCTCCAGGGATCTTCCCAACCCAGGGATCAAATCCAGGTCTTCCACACTGAGGCAGATTCTTTACTGTCTGAGCCACGAGGGAAGCCCAAGAAAAATGGAGTGTGTAGCCTATCCCTTCTCCAGGTCTTCTTCCCTACCCAGGAATCGAACCACAGTCTCCTGCATTTCACACAAATTCTTTACCAGTTGAGCTACCAGGGAAGCCCAGAAAGACAATAGCTTTGACTACATAGACCTTTGCTGGCAAAGTGATGTCTTTGCTTTTTAATATACTCTCCAGGTTTGTCATATCTTTCCTTACAGGGAGCAAGCATCTTCTAATTTCATGGCTGCACTCACCAGCTGCAGTGATTTAGAGCCCAAGAAAATCTGTCACTAAATCCACCTTTCCCCTTTCTATTTGCCATGAAGTTATGGGACCAAATGCCATTTTATTAGTTTCTTTAATATTGAGTTTTAAGTCAGCTTTTTCACTCTTGTCTTTCACCTTCATCAGGAGGCTCTTTAGTTCCTCTTTGCCTTCTGCCATCAGAGTGGTATTATCTGCATATCTGAGTCTGTTGATATTTCTCCCAGCAATCTTGAGTCTAGCTTGTAACTTATCCAGCCCAGCATTTCACATAAGGTAATCTGCATGTTAGTTAAATAGGCAGAGTGACAATATACAGCCTTTCTGTACTCCCTTCCCAATTTTGATCCAGTCAGTTGCTCCACGTAAGGTTCCAACTGTTGCTTCTTTACCCTCATAAGGTTTCTCAGGAGACAGGTAAGATGGTCTGGTATTCCCATTTCTTTAAGAATTTTATATAGTTTGTTGTGATCCACACAGTCCAAGGCTTTGTGTAGTCAGTGAAACAGAAGTAGATGTTTTCCTGGAATTCCGTTGCTTTCTCTATGATCCAGTGAATGTTGGGAACTTGATCTCTGCTTCCTCTGCCTTTTCTAAATCCAGCTTATACATCTGGAAGTTCTTGATTCAAGTGCTGCTGAAGCCTAGCTTGAAGGATTTTGAGCATAACCTTATTAGCATGGGAAGTGAGCACAATTGTCTGGTAGTTTGAACATCCTTTAGCACTACCCTTTGGAGTTGGGATGAAAACTGAACTTTTCCAGTCCTGTGGGCCTGCTGAGCTTTCCAAATTTGCTGACATAATGACTGCAGCATTTTAACAGCATCATCTTTTAGGATTTGAAATAGCTCAGCTGGAATTCCATCACCTCCTCTAGCTTTGTTCGTAATAATGCTTCCTAAGGCCCAGTTGACTTCACATTGTAGGATGTCTGGCTCTAGGTGAGTGATCATACCAGTTATCTGGGTCATTAAGATCTTTTTTTATACAGTTCTTCTATGTATTCTTGCCACCTCTTCTTAATCTCTTCTGTTCTATTAAGTCCTTATCATTTCTGTCCTTTATAATACCCATCCTTGCAAGAAATGGTCCTTTGATACCTTCAATTTTCTTGAAGAGATCTCTTATTTTTCCCATTCTATAGTTTCCCTCTATTTCTTTGCCTTGTTCATTTAAGAAGGCCTTATCTCTCCTTGCTATTCTTTGGAACTCTGCAGAGAGTCCTCAGCCATGCCTTGTTTCAGTTTCCTGATTTTCTTTTTTCTTCACAGCATTTATCAAAATGTTAAATATCCACAGTACCTTTGTTTTTGTACTGTTTTCCCCCAGTGTAAGCCTCATGCTGTCCGAGAGCTTTTCTGATTGGTTTGTGGCTGTCTAGAGTATTTCAATCAATACATGCTAAAAGAATATGACGTTATGAGAAGTATTTGTTAGAAAGTTGAGTTTTATTTGGAAGAGGTTTGCCTCAGAAAGTGTGGTGGTGGTGGAACTTTTCCCTTTCCTTTGTTTTGTTTCTACTGTCTTTCATCCATGTGTGGCTTTGAATCTAAAGGGGATTTAGGATAGCACACAAACATTTCTGTCTACAAAAACTTGCATGCCTGGCATTTGCTGATAGCTGAAGGTATGTAAATGACTATAGGGATCCATGACCTCAAGAGATCTATAGTTCAATATGGAAAACAAATGTGAGCAGATTTACAATGTAACATCACTTGTGATAAAATCCAATACTGGATGTGTATGAAAATGACAAGGGAGGAAAGAAGATGGAATAAGACACTCATCAGTTGATTTCTGAGTCAAAGAACAAATGTTAATGAGATCACCAAGAGAAAGTCTGGTGCTCATGTAGCATCAGTATACAGTCAGCACATCTGTTAATGCTGCCATGGCACATGGCTTCCTAAGTGCCATTGAGAGCCTACCGTATCAAAAAGTTACTCTTTTAAAAGTTTACCAAATTTACCCACAACCTGTTCTTGTACAGAATGGATTCTACACCTTCAGTCTCTTTAGCTACTGCCCACACCTCTCAGGCCAATGTTGCAAATGAAGTATTTCAAATGAAACATCTCCAAGTTATGCTAAGCAGTAGAGACTTATGCCTCTGGGATATGGAGGAGGCTGGGCATTGCTATAGCTGTTTTCTCAGCTGTTGCTGAGAAACAAAACAATCAACCCATGCCACCCTTAATGGAAACCAAAAAGTAGAGTGCTTTGTTCTCCTTTTTGTTTGTCATTTGGGATTTCATCAACCACAAAACTGCACTTAAACAGTGGTTCTCAGGTTTGGCTGAAACAAATACTTCTGTCTCATCCCTATCCCAGATCAACTAACTCAGAATTTCTAGGGTATGGTTTATTAAAAAGCAAATAGCAAGAAACTCAGGTGTTACAAATGTGCAACTACATTTGAGAACATTGCTGCTATTGCTGCTAAGTCGCTTCAGTTGTGTCCGACTCTGTGCGACCCCACAGACGGCAGCCCACCAGGCTCCCCTGTCCCTGCAATTCTCCAGGCAAGAACACTGGAGTGGGTTGCCATTTCTTTCTCCAATGCATGAAAGTGAAAAATGAAAGTGCAGTCGTTCAGTCATGTCCGACTCTTAGCGACTCCATGGACTGCAGCCTACCAGGCTCCTCCATCCATGGGATTTTCCAGGCAAGAGTACTGGAGTGGGTTGCCATTGCCTTCTCCCCTTGAGAACACTGCTTCTTGTTAAATTTAGATGACTTTCCTTTAAATAATTAGGCCCAGCAGGGAATACACAGTATGATTTACCTAATTTCCCATACCTGCCTGGAGACCACCTGGCTCAAAACAAATCAATTATTTCCCAATCAGAAGTTACCAAACATGTGTACATATGTGTGTGTGTGTGGGTATGTTTACTTTCCAATTAAGTTTTCTTAAGTTCAATACATTACTGCTAATTATTCTGTCTCACAAATTTAGGCTTCTTCATTTGGCCTTATTCATATTCTTGTTGGTGATTATTCTACCATCCTTTTAGTTATCACCAATTTAGTAATGAGTATATTCTACTCTTTTGTCTAAAGTTAGGTGTAATTCAGTTGGGTAGGTTTAACAACTATCATTATACACATGTTTCTTAAATAGCTACTTGTAGGTGAATTTACCTTGCCTTGATGGTAAAGTGCCCATAAATGTTCAGTCAGCTGGAGAACTCCTTTGGCTAAACATTTTCACAATCTATTTTTTTTAAGTCATTTAATTTACTGAGGTGGTAGTAATAGCCCATTCCACTTTGCACTATGGGGAAGAAAGGATATTTTTATCTACTTAAAAGCTAATAAAGGCTCCCACTGTTGAAAAATATTCACACCTCCTAATTATTTCCATCAAGTGATAAATTTAAAATGAAAGAAAAAGAATTATAACTCCAAAGTATTAGCAAGAAAGCAATAATGATTAGGAAAAAAACTGGGAAGGATCATTAAATTCATCTTTGCTTTGAAACAACCTGATACTCAGTTACATATGGGACTCTAAAAGGGGGTCTTCTGCCACTGAAATTAGTTAAGAATTGATTTATAATTGATGAAATTCACCATCTGTTGTAGTAAATAATGGGGGGAGGTGATCCGCAGATGTGAGACTACAGATGCCAGCTTGAAGAAGCTCCTTCACCCACCACTACCAACACTAGGTGCCACCAATCCTGAAGACCACAGGATTTATTTACTTGGGTATAAGTACCGTGCTTATACTTCTGAAGGACTACTTTTACAGACTACCTTCATGGGTCCCTATTTTATTTAGTTTTTAATTTAATATTTAATTAAAATACAGTTGATTTATAATATTGTGCCAAGCTCTGCTGTTCAGCAAAGTGACTCAGTTATACACAAAGGATGACCTGGAGAGATGATATGGGGAGGGTGGTGGGAGAGGGGTTCAGGGTTGGGAACTCATGTATACTTGTGGTGGATTCATGTCAATGTATGGCAAAACCAATACAGTATTGTAAAGTAAAAAAGAATAAAATTAAATAAAAAAAATTTTTCTTTTCCATTATAGTTTATCACAGGATTTGAATATAGTCCCCTGTGCTATTCATCAGGACCTTGTTGCTTATCCATCATGTACTTAATAGTTTACATCTTCTAATCCCAAACTCTTAGTCCTTCCCTCACCTAACCTCCTCCCCTTTGTCAATCACAAGTCTGTTCTCTATGTCTGTGAGTCTATTTTGTAGATAGGTTCATTTGTGTCATATCTAAAATTTCACATCTAAGTACTATTATATGATATTAGTCTTTTTCTTTCTGACTTAATTCACTTCATATGACAGTCTCTAGTTGCATCCACATTGCTGCAACTAACATTATTTCATTCTCTTTTATGGGCTGAGTAGTATTCCATTGCTTAAGTGGACTGCATCTTAATCTATTAATCTGTTGACGGACATTTAGGTTGTTTCCATGACTTGGCTATTGTGAATAGTGCTGTATGAACATAGGAGTACATGTATCTTTTTGATTATAATTTTGTCTGGTATATTCTCAGGAGTGGAATTGCTGGATCATATGATAATTTTATTTTTAGTTTTCTAAGGAACCTCCTCACTATTTTCCATAGTGGCTGCACCAAATTATATTCCCACCAACAGTGTAAGAGAGTTCCCTTTTCTCCACATCCTCTCTAGCACTTTGTTATTTGTAGACATTTTAATGATGGACATTCTGATCAATGTGAAGTGATACCTCATCATAGTTTTGATTTGCATTTCTCTAATAATTAGTGATGTTGAGCATCTTTTCATGTGTTTACTGGCCATCTGTATGTCATCGTTGGAAAAGTGTCTGATAAGGTCTTCTGCCCATTTTTTGATTGCTATTTTTGTTGAGTTGTATGAACTGTTGTGTATTTTGGAGATTAAGACTTTGTCACATCATTTGCAAATATTTTCTCTTATTCCATTGTTGTAATTTTTCTATGGTTTCCTTTGCTGTGCAAATGCTTGTAAGTTTGATTAGGTCCCATTTGTTTATTTTTGTTTTTATTTTTATTGCCTTGGAATAAGTCCTGTTTTAGAATGAAGCTAAATTGAGTAGTTGAATTGTTTGACACACTCCAGAGGAGTTGGATGAATCCATTATGCTACACTTCATTTATTTATTTTTTTCTTTTTGGGCCAACATCCAAACTCTAACCTCTTCTGGGTATCTAAACACACTCTACACCATGCTTAAAACAGCCTTTTTTTCCCCAAACCCAAATTGCTTTTCTACATTTCCTAAAAAATTCTACCCTGTCTTCTTGAATTCTGATCACATCATTAACTATCTTCTATCACAAACCACTTCAATGAATGGCATGTAGTTTCCTCAGCTGTTTATCATGATTCAGATACCTTTTACCTCTGACTATCTCAACAGGTCACTTGTAATCTACTGTTGTGTTCGAGGTTTACCTGTTTCTCCTGGATCCTGATCTCTGAGTGCTTCACTCTAGTCAATGTGCTGTGTGCTGTGCTGGGCTAAGCTGCTTCAGTGGTGTCTGACTCTTTGTGAGCCTATGGACTGTAGCCCACCAGGCTCCACTGTCCATGGGATTCTCCAGGGAAGAATACTGGACTGGGTTGCCACACCCTTCTCTGGGGAATCTTTCTGACCCAAGGATTGAACCTGTGTCTCTTATGTTTCCTGCATTGGCAGGTTAGTTCTTTTCCACTAGTGCCACCTGGGAAGGCCCCTAGTCAAGGTATTTGGCCAATATTCCTATTTTCCCATTGCTCTTAATTGTTTATCTGTAATTCTTCTTTCTGAACTGTATTAATGCAGATAGATCATAGCATTTAGCAAAAAGACTGGTACTCAGTCAATGTTACTAAGAATGCTCAATGGACTGACTAATTTTTCAGTGCCAACTAAATTGTGGTTTGCTGATTTATTATTATCAGTAATATTAATAAGTGGAAATGAGAAATAGATTTAAGGGACTAGATCTGATAGAGTGCCTGATGAACTATGGACAGAGGTTCATGACATTGTATAGGAAACAGGGATCAAGACCATTCCCAAGAAAAAGAAATGCAGAAAAGCAAAATGGCTGTCTGAGGAGGCCTTACAAATAGCTGTGAAAAGAAGGGAAGCGAAAAGTAAAGGAGACAAAGAAAGACATACCCATTTGAATGCAGAGTCCCAAAGAATAGCAAGGAGATAAAAGAAAGCCTTCCTCAGTGATCAATGCAAAAAAATAGAGGAAAACAACAGAAAGGGAAAGACTAGAGATCTCTTCAAGAAAATTAGAGATACCAAGGGAACATTTCATGCAAAGATGGGTTCAATAAAGGACAGAAATGGTATGGACTTAACAAAAGCAGAAGATATGAAGAAGAGGTGGCAAGAATACACAGAAGGACTGTACAAAAAAGATCTTCACGATCCAGTTAATCACAGTGGTGTGATCACTCATCTAGAGCCAGGCATCCAGGAATGCAAAGTCAAGTGTGCCTTAGGAAGCATTACTACAAACAAAGCTAGTGGAGGTGATGGAATTCCAGTTGAGCTATTTCAAATCCTGAAAGATAATGCTGTGAAAGTGCTGCATTTAAAATGTCAGCCAATTTGGAAAACTCAGCATTGGCCACAGGACCGGAAAAGGTCAGTTTTCATTCCAATCCCAAAGAAAGGAAATGCTAAAGAATGCTCAAACTAGTGCACAATTTCACTCATCTCACACGCTCAAAATTCTCCAAGCCAGGCTTCAGCAATACGTGAGCCGTATTGCTGATGTTCAAGCTGGTTTTAGAAAAGGCAGAGGAACCAGAGATCAAATTGCCAACATCCATTGGGTCACTGAAAAAGCAAGAGAGTTCCAGAAAAAACATCTATTTCTGCTTTATTGACTATGTCAAAGCCTTTGACTGTGTGGATCACAATAAACTGTGGAAAATTCTGAAAGAGTTGGGAATACCAGACTACCTGACCCGCCTCTTGAGAAACCTGTATGTAGGTCAGGAAGAAACCTGAATGCAGGTCAGTTGAAACTGGACATGGAACAACAGACTGGTTCTAAATAGGAAAAGGAGTACATCAAGGGTGTATATTGTCACCCTGCTTATTTAACTTATATGCAGAGTACATCATGAGAAACACTGGGCTGGATGAAGCACAAGCTAGAATCAAGATTGCCGGGAGAAATATCAGTAGCTTCAGATATGCAGATGACATCACCCTTATGGCAGAAAGTGAAGAAGAACTAAAGAGCTTCTTGATGAAAGTGAAAGAGGAGAGTGAAAAAGTTGGCTTAAAGCTCATCATTCAGAAAAGTAAGATCATGGCATCTGGTCCCATCACTTCATGGGAAATAATGGGGAAACAGTGGCAACAGTGGCTGACTTTGTTTTTTGTGCTCCAAAATCACTGCAGATGGTGACTGCAGCCATGAAATTAAAAGATGCTTACTCTTTGGAAGAAAAGTTATGACCAACCTAGATAGCATATTGAAAAGCAGAGACATTACTTTGCCTACAAAGGTCCATCTAGTCAAGGCTATGGTTTTTCCAGTGGTCATGTATGGATGTGAGAATTGGACTATAAAGAAAGCTGAACATGGAAGAGTTGATGCTTTTGAACTGTGGTGTTGGAGAAGACTTTTAAGAGTCCTTTGGAGACTCTCCAAGGAGAGTCCAAGGAGACTCTTCAAAGAGATCCAACCAGTCCATCCTAAAGATCAGTCCTGGGTGTTCATTGGAAGGACTGATGCTGAAGCTGAACCTCCAATACTTTGGCCACCTGATGGGAGGAGCTGACTCATTTGAAAAGAGTCTGATGCTGGGAAAGATTGAGGGCAGGAGGAGAAGGGGACAACAGAGGATGAGATGGTTGGATGGCATCACCGACTCAATGGACACGAGTTTGAGTAAAATCTGGGAGTTGGTGATGGACATTGAGGTTGCTGTGATGCAGCCCATAGGGTTGCAAAGATTCGGACACAACTGAGCAATTGAAATGAACTGAACTGAATATTAATAATACTTTTATTTATAATAATGTTATAAATAAACTTATTTATAACATACTAATATGTTATATATCATTTTACTATTTCATCATGAATTTAGAGCCTCAAAGAAAAGGTTCCAGATGCTTGGAATGCAGTCTAACATTGAAAATTTGGTAGAAAAAGAACTCAAAATATTCTTGGGTATGTTAATTTTATATAGTTTATACATGGAAACCTAAAGTACTGTTTTCCAAAATGACAGGATACTTGTATTTAACTAACTAAAACTATGAAAAGGCCCCACTATATTTTTAGCTAAGCATCTGGTAAAACCTCATTGATTGAGACTAAGAGATGATCACTTAATGTGAATTATAAATTATATAGCATTTAAAGAAATATAGTGGTCTTCATTTAGTGAAACAGGAAAATTGTGTTTATCTAACTTACTAGTGGATGTAGATAATACATGTTCCTACCTTTACCAACTTTTGGGTAGGGAGTTTATGTTAAGGTTAATTAAGGTCAAATGAGGGTATAAATTTTGGGGTCCTGATTTCATAAGATTAGTGTCCTTATACGAAGAGATACCAGAGAGCTTTCTCTTGCTCCATGTGCACACACAGTGAGAGGATGGCCACTAACAAGAGAAGGAGCCTCAGAATGAAACGTACCTCATCAGCATATTCAATTTACTAGCTTCCAGAACTATTGTTTAATTTATCCAACCTGTGATTTTTTTTATGGCAGCTTGAGCTGACTAGTACAGGCACCATCATCACTAGTGGTAAGGTGTTTTTCATGAAGGAGGGTGGATACTTTCACAGTGATGGCAGAAGTATGGCTGTGGTTGATGAATCATTTTGTGAAAAAGTATTGTTAATTCTTCTGTAGTTCACTTCAGTCACTCAGTCATGTCCAACTCTTTGACACCCCATGGACTACAGGACACCAGGCTTCCCTGTCCATCACCAAATCCCAGAGCTTACTCAGACTCCTGTCCATCGAGTTGGTGATGCCATCCAACCATCTCATCCTCTGTCATCCCCTTTCCCTCCCACCTTCAATCTTTCTCAGCATCAGGGTCTTTTCCAATGAGTCAGTTCTTTGCAGCAGGTGGCCAAATTATTGCTTCAGCTTCAGCATCTGTCTTTCCAATGAATATTCAGGACTGATTTCCTTTAGGATGGACTGGTTGGATCACCTTGCAGTCCAAGGGACTCTAGAGAGTCTTCTACAACACCACATTTCAAAAGCATCAATTCTTCAGCTCTCAGCTTTTTTTACAGTCCAACTCATATCCATACATGACTACTGGAAAAACCATAGCTTTGACTATATGGACATTTGTCAGCAAAGTAATGTTTCTGCTTTTTAATATACTGTCTAGATTTGTCATTACTTTTCTTCCAAGGAGCAAGCGTCTTTTAATTTCATGTCTGCCATCACCATCTGCAGTGATTTTGGAGACCAAGAAAATAAAGTCTGTCACTGTTTCCATTGTTTCCCCATCTTTTTGTCATGAAGTGATGGGACCAGATGCCACGATCTTAGTTTTTTGACTGTTGAGTTTTAAGCCAGCTTTTTCACTTTCCTCTTTCACTTTCATCAAAAGACTCATTATTCCCTCTTTGCTTTCTGCCATAAGGGTGTTGTCATCTGCATATCTGAGGTTACTGATATTTCTCCCAGCAATCTTGATTCTGGCTTGTGCTTCATCAAGCCCAGCTTTTTGATGTACTCCGCATTTAAGTTAAATAAGTAAGAAGACAATATACAGCCGTGATATATTCCTTTCTCAATTTGGAATCAGTCTGTTTTTCTTCTGTAGAGTCCCAGAAAAAAAAAAAATTCTTAAGAGAGCTGAGTGAAATCCTGCTATTTAATGGAAGAGCACATTGATTTTATTGGTATTTATCTAATTTATCAACACAGGACTGCAAATATCAATTGACTCTCACAAGATGTTGAGATCTCCCTCATGGGAAAAAAAAAGGTATCTATGAGTTTAGGACAGAAATAAAAAAGGAGCATTATGATTTGTATTTTTTAAAAAAAAATCTTCCCCCATCCTCCATTTTATAACATTAGTCTGTCTACTTTTTAAATGGAGCTGGGGTTATACATGAGGGGATTGGTTTTTTCTTGCTTGCTCCTTATTTCTAACATCCAGTTGGAATGTATGCTGAAGTCATCTGTACACATCTAAGCTGTGCTTGAGGCTCCCCGGTGGCGCAAAGAACCCTCCTGGCACTGCAGGAGACACAGGAGACTTGGGTTCCATCCCTCAGTCAGGAAGATCCCCTGGAGAAGGAAGTGGTAACCACTCCACTATTCTTATCTATAAAATCCCATGGACAGAGGAGCCTGGTGGCCTATAGTCCATGCGGTCACAAAGAGTTGGACACAACTGAGCAACTGAGAATACCCGCAAGCTGTAGTTCTCATACTGTCCAGCTGGAGGCCTGACATCAGTATATTTTCCTGGGAACCTACAAGCCAACCTACAAGCCATGGCATTCCTTATCTTTTCATGTTACCTCAGAGGTTCATGACTATTGCAAAAGGGACCAGGTAACTCCGGTTTAATACATGTCTTTGGATTGCATATTGATTATTCTCCTTTTGTCCCCTCAGACACCTTTCTGCAGTGCCACAAAAATCTCAATTTATGACTAGACTGCTTCACCAGCTCGCTTTCTTTCCACCTTTGATTGGTTTCAGTAATGAGAGGCACCCAATGGTGATGGGAGTGGTAGGCCAGAGTATTTATAACTTATCAAACATTCTGGCCTCGCTATAGTTCTACAGTCGCTGGTTCTTTTACAGCAGTGATTTTCAACCTGAAGCAATTTTGCACTTCCCCACCCCAGGTAGAGGAACATTTAGCAGCTAATATCTGAAGGCATTTCTATAATCAAGATTGAAGTGGTCAAGATAAGAGATTGTCAAGTCTGAACTATTTCTGGTATCTTATACAGTCAGCAAAAACAAGACCGGGAGCTGACTGTGGCTCAGATCACGAACTCCTTATTGTCAAATTCAGACTGAAATTGAAGAAAGTGGAGGAAAACCACTAGACCATTCAAGTGTGACCTAAATCAAAGTCATTATGACTATACAGTGCAAGTGAGAAATAGATTTAAGGGACTAGATCTGATAGAGTGCTTGAGGAACTATGGATGGAAGTTCATGACATTGTATACGAGACAGGAATCAAAACCATCCCCAAGAAAAAGAAATGCAAAAAAGCAAAATGGCTGTTTGAGGAGGCCTTATGAATAGCTGTGAAAAGAAGGTAAGTGAAAAGCAAAGGAGAAAAGGAAAAACATATCCATTTAAATGTAGAGTTCCAAAGAATAACAAGGAAAGATAAGAAAGCCTTCCTCAGTGATCAATGCAAAGAAATAGAGGAAAACAACAGAATGGGAAAGACTAGATATCTCTTCAAGAAAATTAGAGATACCAAGGGAACATTTCATGCAAAGATGGGCACAATTAAGAACAGAAATGATAGGAACCTAACAGAAGCAGAAGATATTAAGAAGAGGTGGCAAGAATACACAGAAGAGCTATACAAAAAAGATGTTCAAAAACCAGATAATCATGATGGTGTGATCACTCACCTAGAGCCAGGCATCCTGGAATGTGAAGTCAAGTGGGCCTTAGGAATCATCACTATGAACAAAGCTAGTGGAGGTGATGGAATACTGGTTGAGCTATTTCAAACCCTAAAAGATGATGCTGTGAAAGTGCTGCATTCAATATGTCAGCAAATTTGGAAAACTCAGCAGTGGCCACAGGACTGGAAAAGGTCAGTTTTCATTCCAATCCCAAAGAAAGGCAATGCCAAAGAATGCTCAAACTACCGCACAATTGCACTCATCTCACACACCAGTAAAGTAATGCTCAAAATTCTCCAAGCCATGCTTCAGCAATACATGAACCATGAACTTCCAGATGTTCAAGCTGGATTTATAAAAGGCAGAGGAACCAGAGATCAAATTGCCAACATCCATTGGATCATTGAAAAAGCAAGAGTTCCAGAAAAATATCTATTTCTGCTTTATTGACTATGCCAAAGCCTTTGACTGTGTGGATCACAATAAACTGTGGAAAATTCTGAAAGAAATGGGCATACCATACTACCTGACCTGCCTCTTGAGAAACCTGTATGCAGGTCAGGAAGCAACAGAACTGGACATGGAACAACAGACTAGTTCCAAATAGGAAAAGGAGTACCTCAAGGCTGTATGTTGTCACCCTCTTATTTAACTTATATGCAGAGTACATCATGAGAAACGCTGGGCTGGAAGAAGCACAAGCTGGAATCAAGATTGCCAGGAGAAATATCAATAGCCTCAGATATGCAGATGACATCACCCTTATGGCAGAAAGTGAAGAAGAACTAAAGAGCTTCTTGAGGAAAGTGAAAGAGGAGAGTGAAAAAGTTGGCTTAAAGCTCAACATCAGAAAAGTAAGATCATGGCATCTGGTCCCATCACTTCATGGCAAATAGATGGAGAAACAGTGGAAACAGTGTCAGACTTTATTTTGCTGGGCTCCAAAATCACTGCAGATGGTGACTGAAGCCATGAAATTAAAAGACGCTTACTCCTTGGAAGGAAAGTTATGACCAACCTAGATAGCGTCTTAAAAAGCAGAGACATTACTTTGCCAACAAAAGTCCATCTAGTTAAGGCTATGGTTTTTCCAGTGGTCATGTATGGATGTGAGAGTTGGACTATAAAGAAAGCTGAACACAGAAGAACTGATGCTTTTAAAGTGTGGTGTTGGAGAAGACTTTTGAGAGTCCCTTGTACTGCAAGGAGATCCAACCAGTCCATTCTAAAGGCGATCAGTCCTGGGGTGTTCATTGGAAGGACTGATGGTGAAGCTGAAACTCTAATACTTTGGCCATCTGATGCGAAGAGCTGACTCATTTGAAAAGACCTTGATGCTGGGAACGATTGAGGGCAGGAGGAGAAGGGGACAACAGAGCATTAGATGGTTGGATGGCATCACTGACTCAATGGACATGGGTTTGGGTGGACTCTGGGAGTTGGTGATGGACAGGGAGGTCTGGTTGCTGCTGTTCATGGGGTCACAAAGAGTCGGACACAACTGAGCAACTGATGTGAACTGAGTGGTTAGAAGCCAGTGAGGCTACTAAACATCCTACAACACATCCCTTCAGGGTTTGCAGGGGAGAGGTCAGGAGCAGCTTCCCGCTGTTTCTGTTTGAATTCTTCACCATGTTTTGTATCTCTCCTGTTAATGCTGCTCTCATCTCTGTACAATTCCCTTCATTAAACTCTCTTTCATTAAAATTTTGGTGTGCAATGTTTCTCTGTGGGACTCTAAGTGACAGAATTTTATTTTTACTTGTAGCAATTGATATGAACAGTAAACATCATGTTCATTTTGCTTAAAATTTTAAGCAGGATGGCAAACTTCCACCTGTACTATTTGGTAGCATTTATGGCGTTTGTCTCTGGGCCACTCATCTTTATAAGTGCTTGATGTGATCAATTCAGTGTTCACAAAATTTCTTTGATTTGGATGCTAATATGATTCTCATTTAGAAGATAGTAAAACTGAGGCACATGGGTGAAATGACTTGCCCTAGGTCACATATTGAAAATGGCTGTCAAGCCTGGGTGTTTACCTCTGGCAGTGCACTTCAGAAAAAAGCTCTATAATATATGTAACATAAAAAGTCATAGTTGCTGGTATGAATCATTCAAATAATCACAAAGAAATTGTCACAGTAGCAACTCTTGGTAGCATTCTATACTCCCACACTGAAAATCCTTTTTTCCCCCTCTGTACTTCTCTATTCCTACTTTCTTCTTGCCTCTCATTTCCTTTCTGTTTCTCTTTTCCCTTTCTTCTTGCATGCCTCTTCACTTCCCACTGTTCCCTCCTTGTCCATTTTAACAAAACTTAGGTCTGCCTTGGGTACCTAGATGATAAAATAAACTAGGTTTATTTTTAGTCAGAATGGCATTCAAACCATTAGGAACAGAAAGAATGTATGGAATATTAATTAAGGCTATTTGCAAGATTGAATCAAATGTTAAGTATAAAATCAAACTTTAGCTTTCCAAGTGCTAGTGTCTTAAAGCAAGAGTATAAGGACTTTTTGTTATATAATCAATTGAATCTTAGTCTATATTTTAAAAACCCAGAAAAAGCNCATAACATCTCTCTGGGTCATCCCCTAGTACAGTCACTATGGAGAACAGTGTGGAGATTCCCTAAAAAACTGGAAATAGAACTGAAAATATCTTTTAAAAGTGGTCAAGTTGATTCATTCTCTAAGGAATTATGACAGTAAGGGAAAAAGTATACCTGTTATTTATATGCAATTATCCTAATATGGGAACCTATTCCATCCATTTTCCACAATAAATATGTATAGTGCTTAACATCAAAAGCCAAGTTGGCCTGGTGCTATGAAAATGGATACATTGGTAGATAAATGAAATGAGATTTTTCTTAGAGGAAATACTGGATTTTTATTAAGTTAATTAGGAATTCATGGCATGCAAAGAATCAATTTTTTTTTAAAGAAATTTAAGNGGCATGCAAAGAATCAATTTTTTTTTTTAAAGAAATTTAAGTACTCATTCTAATATACAAGTTATGTTTTCCTAGGGGAATAGGTTTTTTTTTTTTTTTTCCTAATTTCTATTACTGAAAAGTGAAAGTGAAAGTTGGTCAGTTGCATTGGACTCTTTGTGACCCCTGGATTGTAGCATGCCAGGCTTCTCTGTCCATGGAATTTTCAATGCCAGAATACTGGAGTGGGTAGCTGTCCCCTTCTCCAGAGGATCTTCCCAACCCAGGGATTGAAGTCAGGTCTCCCACTTTGCAGGCAGATTCTTTACTGTCTGAGCCACCAGAGAAGCCCAAGAATACTGGAGTGGGTAGCATTTCCCTTCTCCAGGGGATCTTCCTGACTCAGGAATTGAACCAGGGTCTCCTGCATTGCAAGTGGATTGAGAGCAATGCACAACATGCTTGTCCTAAAATTACATATAGAAAGAGTTAAGAATGGAACTTTATGCTTGTAAATTCAAAGTGCTCTTCTACTCAGTCTTCTTATGGACAAAAGTAATCTTCAGAAATAAGAAAACAAACCACACTATTTCTTATGGCAATTTTCTCTGTAAATAACACTCACACAATTCAAAAGCAAAGCATTATGATGACATTTTGGAAATTTAACTGAAATCAGGATGTGACTCCTCCTGCCTAAAACTATCCTGAATAACTGAAGAATTGGGAGAGATTAATTGCCTTGTTCGTTCTCTGCAGGGAACAGAATGTGCTGGAGATAAACTATATTGAAATTCACATGAAACTGACACAGAGAAATATACTCTTTTGATGTGTCTAATTAGTGTTATAAAGAGGTTTGAACAAGATACCAAATGAAGCATCCTGTAGCACTGCTTAAGAAATGACTCATGTTTCTTGGGGAGTTGCTTATAATCCCCACTAGTTTCAGGCACAGTCAGGCTATAAAGTAAGTATTTCTTTTAATAGCCATAAAAAGAGGCAGGTGAAGATCATTAACATCTCCATGGGACTTGAAACATCATTCTGCTACCTTGGTTTCATAAACTGTTACTGCTACTTAAGAGATTTCTCTTTATTTAGATGACTAAATCTACCCTGAAAAGACAAAAATATTTTTTTGAAATGATTCCTGTATGTTGGTCTTATTCCTAGTCACATGTAGACCCAGAAAAATGTCCATATAAGTAAAGTGAAGGGATTAATTTGGAAGATATTTAAAGTCTACTTCGACTTATTTGGGGGAAGGAAATGGCAACCCACTCCAGTATCCTTGCCTGGAGAATCCCATGGACAGAAAAGCCATTCCATGGCTGCAGTTCATGGGGTTGCAAAGAGTCGGACACAACTGAGCTACTGACACTTTGACTTATTTTGCATTTCCTGTGAATAAAATTTTTTTTCTGTTGAGAGTAGTTGACAATGATAATATAACCAGTGGTGACATTAATTAGATGAATTTGGGATTTGAGATGTTACTTAAAGAAGCTCAATTGTTACTGAAAAAAAAAATCATTTTAAGGTGCTATGCACAAGGTCCTTTAATATCTCACTTATAGTAGTGCGGTCCATCCCACCTAGAAACTTCTCGGAAATGCAAAATCTCAGGTCTCACCCCTTCTGAATCTGAGTCAGCATTTCAAGAAGGCTTCTATATACGTCATATGCTTGTTCAAGTTTTGATACATTGCTTTAGCAAATCAGTTTTTTTCCACAGTAATCATCTACCAGAATGGTGATGGTGTTTATACTAGATGAACCCAATGTTTCCATTGTGCCTAGATCCAAAAATTAATCAAAAGAAAAAAGTAATTTTTTTTTTTTTGTGGATCCCACAGAAGTGGTTATTTGGACTAGCAACAGCAGCATGACCTGTTTTAACTTGTTAGAAATGCAAATAATTTTACCCCTCCTCAGATCTACTGAATCAAATTTCTAGGTTCAGGGCTCAGGAATCTGTTTGAATAGGCCCTACAGCTGATTCTAATGCACAACGTGGCTTTGAGAGTGGGAGCTAAAGAATTATTGGACATAGGTAATCAGGCTGAAAAACAGTTAACTGGAGTTACCAAATAATAAAACAAAAGTTCCTAAAAGAGTCTTAGAGGGAAAGGACATATTTCCATAAACAATGCCATGTTTTAAAGAATTTGTAACATAATGTGTGTGGAATGGACAATGATTGTTATATTTTCTTCAACTCTAAGTAAATTGTTTTCCTTCAAAGTTCATAAAATACTAGCTCCTTTACAGAACCCACGTTCCTTAAACAGTACTGTTTTGCTGTTCTGAACCCCCATCCTCACTATTTGTACAAAGAATCTTGGGAGATTGCTTCAAATATAAAATTTCGATAGGGTAGATATTTGGTCTCATATCTATGTAGCCCCCCAGCATATAGTCCCCTACCTGGGATACAGTTTTTGTCTAAATGTGTTTCCATTTATTTGTTAAAGTTTTGTTTAGGAATGAAAAAGCCTATTTATTTTCCTGGTTTAGAAGCCATCTCTTTGGACTTCCCTGGTGGCTTAGACGGTAAAGTGTCTGTCTACTTTGTGGGAGACCTGGGTTCAATCCTGGGTTGGGAAGATCCCCTGGAGAAGGAAATGGCAATCCACTCCAGTACTATTACCTGGAAAATCCCATGGACAGAGGAGCCTGGTAGGCTACAGTCCATGGGGTCGCAAAGAGTTGGACACGACTGAGCGACTTCACTTTTCACTTTCCTTATTTTCCTTAAAGATGAATAACTACCTATAAAATACATTGAAGTCCTCTGATTAAAAGTAAGCTGTGTTAAGAATTTTTCCTTTTATGTATTATGCATTAAAAAAATCTACCAACAAAGTCATAGAAGGTCTTTTACCCCCCAGTAGTACAATTGAAACATTTGACATACATAAATTTGTCTCCATTTTCATCCATTTAAATCTGTAATTGTTTCTGTGTCCCTTGGAGAGCTTTTCTAGGTCAACTAAGTACTCACACTGTGTTATGCGTTCCAAGAGTCCAAGTTAGTTTCACTCTCTAATCCTCAAAAAATAGGTTGCTAGCAAATGTTACTCATTTATACAGTAGTTTGAAAGATCCAAGGAAAATTTTGAATCTTGGTCAAATGTAAGCCCTTGCAGTTATTAGATTTCTTATTAATGTTATTCCTAGCTCTCTGATAATTTCTTTTCTCTTAGGTTCAATCCTGAAAAACAAAACAAAAATCAACAACAACAAAAAAATGTGACAAAGAATTGTTGAAAATACAGTGACATGATTACAAATGCCTAATCTTCATCTTGTCTCACTTTCAACTCAAAGAAATGACTAAAGGGTGAAAAAGATGCTGTGTGTGTGTGTGTGTGTGTGTGTGTGTATGTGTGTGCACACATGCACATATGCACCTGCATGCAGGGGTTGGAATTGCAGTACCAGTAATTGGGAAACAGTATAAAGTATTACCCTTTTGCTATCACCTTAGAGGATCTGGGGGACAGTTAATACAGCAAGAACCATCTAGAAGGAAAACAATGATGGCTTGCTCAGAACTACTCAATCTGATTTAGATGAGAGAGTGATGTCGCTCAGTCGTGTCCGACTCTTTGCGACCTCATGGACTGTAGCCTACCACGCTCCTCTGTCCATGGGATTTTCCAGGCAAGAGTACTGGAGTGGGGTGCCATTTCCTTCTCCAGAGGATCTTCCCTACACAGGGATGGAACCCGGGTGTTCCACATTGTAGGCAGACGCTTTACCATCTGAGCTACCAGGGAAGTCCATTTAGATGAGACTGAGGCAAAATATGACTAAAATGATCTCATTCATAAGAATGGGGAATGGAAGGGAAGTGGGGCAGCAGCAAAGCCTCCATGTGGCATCCTTCTGGCCACTGTGTTTCCTCAGCAGTCTTAAGTAGCTGCCAGGAAGGCCCGAGGCCCAGTACTGTCACCTCAAACAGCTTTGGCTAGATTACTTCCCTGGAGCATCAAGAAGGGTGTGTGTAGCACCCCGAATCATTTCCAGACGAACTGGAACAGTTTGGTTTAAGACTAACCTGGAATAGACCTCAGGGCAAATACAGTATAGGAGTCCAAACCAGCACTGAGAGGATCTTCCTCTCGACAGACCCCAGGGACTAAACTCTTCCTTTGCCTCTAAAGTTCTAGGATTCTGAATTTTGAGTGCCTTCCACTTAATATCCAGAAGGACACATACTGTCCATGGGAGAAATGGGGGATCGGAGGAAAACCCACCCAGGTGATTTTGGTGGAAATTGAAGCCCAGAGTTTTTCTCATGTCTGAAAGAGAAAGAAAAAAAGAACAAAATAAACATCAAAACATAGATGGGCAGCTGTGAGACAAATACAAAAATTTACAGGAAATTACTTAAGAATAGGAAAAAAGTTGTGGGCAAAGAGAACCAGAAAGTTAGCAACGTCTAAATAAAAGATCCGTCTGCTTGGGCTGAACTGAGCTGTAACCTGTCTGCTGTTTTAAACACTTTAGTCCACTTTTCCAAATTTTTGTTGCTATGAGGCAAGAACTGAGAAGAGAAATAAACCTACCTGACAAATCTATAAAGTATTTGTACTAAAATATGCCCTCACTCAATTGAAATTCTCAATACATAAGGTTTTTAAAGTTTCAGAAACCATGAACAGAAGGCATATATATCTGGGGTGGGGGGGAGGTTAAAGCACTACTATTGCACGTAGGTAGAAACAGGACAAAAACAAAATAAGAAAGCAATTTCAAAACAAATTGAAAACCATTTACTGAGTATCAGGTAGTAAACATATATGCTTTCCAGGTGCCCCTAGTGGTAAATAATCCACCTGCCACTGCAAGGACATAGGAGACCCAGGTTCCATCCCTGGGTTGGGAAGATCCCCTGGAGGAAGGCATGGCAATCCACTCCAGTATTCCTGGAAAATCCTGTGGATAGGGGAGCCTGGCGGGCTGCAGTCCATAGGGTCACAAAGAGTGGGACACGACTGCAGCGACTTAGCACAAATAAATCTTGATGATGTGTGTGAGTGCTTGCTTGCTCAGTTGTGTCTGACTCTTTGCAACCCCACAGACTGTAGCCCACCAGGCTCCTCTGTCCATGTAATTTTACAGGCAAGAAAACTGGAGTGGGTTGAAATTTCCTTTTCCAGGGGATCTTCCCCACCCAGGGATTGAACCTGCGTCTCCTGCATTGGCAAGAGGATTCTTTATCACTGAGATACCTGGGAAGCCTGTTGATGATATATTAAGTATAAAAAAAAGAAAAAATGGAGCATAATTACTGAAAGAGACAGATATGTAAAAGCAATAATAAACTGACTAAGAGAACCTTTGCATTCCTCTAACTTGGACTAAACTTTAAAATTTCCTACCGGTAGACCTTTACTCTACCTTTTTTTTTTTTAACAGCGTTTATTTTAGAAAACTTGCAGTTATAAATACTTTCTCTTCCCCTGTAAGATCTGTCTTCTGTCACCCTCTTGGCAGTTCTACAACCCAGGAATATCTTTCTCAAAGAATTTTGAAAAGTAATCATTAAAAAAATAGCATCCCTATCTCTTAGCCTCTGTGGGATGGTCAAGAAGCACCAATTAGCAACACAATGGCCTAATCATATTGATCAACTTTGCCCCAGTGGCATCCAGTGACTTTCCACTAGCTCACAAAGGGCTTACTCACTGTCTAGACTTGTTTTAGCAGAGCAGCTCAGTTCAATCTCCTACTTATTGCAGTCGTCTTTAATAAAATCTTTCTTGCCTATTTAAGTCTGTATAGTGGACTTTTTCTTTGATAAAACCCATATAGTTTCAATAAAAGCTATGTATAGTATGGGCCATATACTGTATATGTGGGCGAGTAAAATGATAAATTTTTCACTATTTGTCATCACCATTTTATATGTAATTTCACTATAGAAGTTGAAATGAAAAGAAAGATTGCTAATTCCAAAATAGATTTAAAGGAAAGAAACAACTAAAAATAAATCAAAGATAAAACATTTAAATAATATAAATTTAAATTCTCAAAGATGTGATATTTACACAGAATAATACTTCAAAGAAATATATAAAATCAAAATATTTTAGGGGGAAAAAGTCACTAGAAATCCAAAGAGAAACTGAATAGTTCCTTTCCTTTCAGTTTTTCATAGACCATATGGAAAAAATAAAGGTTGT
>SJYQ01000100.1:940170-963065 GCA_006410935.1 Redunca redunca | reverse complement strand
AAAGAAATCAAAGAGGACACAAATAGATGGAAAAATATACCATGTTCATGGATTAGAAGAATCAATATAGTGAAAATGAGTATACTACCCAAAGCAATCTATAGATTCAATGCAATCCTTATCAAGCTACCAACGGTATTTTTCAGATAACTAGAACAAATAATTTCACAATTTTATGGACATAGAAAAAACCTCAAATAGCCAAAGAAATCTTGAGAAAAAAGAATGGAACTGGAGGAATCAACCTGCCTGACTTCAGGTTATACTACAAAGCTGCAGTCATCAAGACAGTATGGTAATGCCACAAATAAATAAATATAGATCAATGGAACAAAATAGAAAACCCAGAGATAAATCCACACACTTACAAACACCTTATCTTTGACAAAGGAGGCAAGAATATACAATGGAGAAAAGACAATCTCTTTAACAAATGGTGCTGGGAAAACTGGTCAACCACTTGTAAAAGAATGAAACTAGAACATTTTCTAACACCATACACAAAAATAAGCTCAAAATGGATTAAAGATCTAAATGTAAGACCGGAAACTATGAAACTCCTAGAGGAGAACATAGGCAAAACACTCTCCCACATAAATCACAGCAGGATTCTCCATGACCCACCTCCCAGAGTACTGGAAATAAAAGCAAAAATAAACAAATGGGACCTAATTAAACTCAAAAGCTTTTGCACAATGAAGGAAACTATAAGCAAGGTGAAAAGACAGCCTTCAGAATGGGAGAAAATAATAGCAAATGAAGCAACTGACAAAGAATTAATCTCAAAAATATACAAGCAAAAAAAAAAAAAAAAATACAAGCAACTCCTGCAGCTCAGTTCCAGAAAAATAAATGACCCAATCAAAAAATGGGCCAAAGAACTAAACAGACATTTCTCCAAAGAAGACATACGGATGGCTAACAAACACATGAAAAGATGCTCAACATCACTCATTATCAGAGAAATGCAAATCAAAACCACAATGAGGTACCATCTCATGCCAGTCAGAATGGCTGCTATCCAAAAGTCTACAAACAATAAATGCTGGAGAGAGTGTGGAGAAAAGGGAACCCTCTTACACTGTTGGTGGGAATGCAAACTAGTACAGCCACTATGGAGAACAGTGTGGAGATTCTTTAAAAAACTGGAACTAGAATTGTCATACAATCCAGCATCCCACTGCTGGGCATACACACTGAGGAAACCAGAATTGAAAGATACACGTGTACCCCTATGTTTGTCACAGCACTGTTTCTAATAGCCAGCACATGGAAGCAACCTAGATGTCCTTTGGCAGATGAATGGATACGAAAGCTGTGGTACATATACACAATGGAATATTACTCAGCCATTAAAAAGAATAAATTTGGATTAGTTCTAATGAGGTGGATGAAACTGGAGCCTATTATACAGAATGAAGTAAGCCAGAGAGAAAAACACCAATACAGTATACTAACACATATATATGGAATTTAGAAAGATGGTAACGATAAATCTATATGCAAGATAGCAAAAGAGACATAGATGTATAGAACAGTCTATTGGACTGTTCTATTGGGAGAAGGCGAGGGTGGGATTATCTGAGAGAATAGCATTGAAACATGAATATTATCATATGTGAAACAGATCGCTAGTTCACGTTTGATGCATGAGGCAGGGTGCTCGGGGCTGGTGCACTGGGATGACCTGGAGGGATGGGATGGAGAGGAAGTGGGGAGGGGGTTTCAGGATGGGGGACACATGTACACTCATGGCTGATTCATGCCAATGTATGGCAAAAACCACTACAATATTGTAAAGTAATTAGCCTCCAATTAAAATAAATAAATTAAAAAAAGAAGTTAATGAGAATATCACATAGGAAGACAAAAGGCTCATGAACATAGGACCTCCATTTTAGCATAAATATTCCTACAACAATAAATCCAATTCTACCAGTGAAGTGAAGTCACTCAGTCATGTCTGACTCTTTGTGACCCAATGGTCTGTAGCCTACCAGGCTCCTTAGTCCATGGGATTTTCCAGGCAAGAATACTGGAGTGGGTTGCCAGTTCCTTCTCCAGGGGTTCTTCCCGACCCAGGAATTGAACCCGGGTCTCCAGCATTACAGACAGACGCTTTACCCTCTGAGCCACCAGGGAATATACGAAAACACAATAGGACACAGTGGATACTTCTGAATTGTATACAAAACTTTCTTAAGCTGTGAGGATCAGCTAAATACACAATTCCATTGCCTATTATGTTGTCATAAGGAGAAATGTCATAATGCAAATTGGTGACAGAATCAACTATGCAGAGCTATGCATTCTATGGATACACAATAGAAAGGCATTTCAGGGTTGTATTTATTTATTTTGCAAACAAAATTTGTCAGAGGAAATCAAGTCAAAACATTGTATTAAGCTAGTTTCCAATAAGAAATCAACTTTCAAATGTCAGCGAATGTTTGGGGAAAGCAAAAAATAACAACCAAACAAAAAATCTTTAATTAGCTTGGCCTATCATCTACTCATGTTTCTGTATCAGATCTGGGTCATAAATTTTATTATGTGTGTTTTAATTTTAACACAAAAATCCATTATAGTGTTTTCTTTTTTCAGAAAGAAAGTCATCTTCTGTTTATCTAAGCATATAAAACTGGACATAGGCAGAATACTTAAAATACAAATATCCATATTTAATAAAAAGGGTTTTTTTCCTAATTATAAGACAGAGGACATGCAGAGTAAGAAAATAAGATCAGATTTGTTTCTGATACAATATTTGATATGCTGTATTAGTTTGTATCATTAGTATCATCTCAGAAAGAAACAAATAACTGTCATAATGACACCTTTCTGTGTAAGAAGGAAGTCACTGCATATATTAAATTAAATACTAAACACCAGAGACTGGGAATATATAGAAATTCTGCCAAGTGGTATATTAATAGAATGTTACTGTTCAACTCCAGGAAGCATTTATTTGGCATATACTCTGTACAAAACAGAGGAACCATGGCTGCTCAAAAAAATAGCAAGACATATCTCCATTCCTTTGTAAATTATAGTATACTAGGAAAGATGTGTGTGTGTGCTCACACACCTGTGTGTGCATATGTGTGATAGCACAAGGTGAGTTTTGCTAAATCTTCTAGTAGCTATTAGAGAACACAGTTTTCCAAGGAAGAAAAACTGTCTCGTGAGTAGCCAATGATGCTGTGAATGGTCACTCTTCTGCTAAATTCTTCGTGGGGATGCTCTACAGAGCTCTGGAATTCTCTATTTATGCATTTTCCCACTTTTTAGTACTTTTTACTGTAAGTGCCAGTAACTGCAGACTCTCAGCTCTGCTCCTCAATTTACAGAGTCACTTGGGCTTTGCCTGGGTCCTCCCTCTTTGCACTATGACCCGGAAATTCATTCAAGGCAATAAGCCAGAGCAGTCATAGGTTTTACCCTATTTGTCTCCATATCTTAGGAATCACCATCCTGCCATTGCCTGATGTGTAGTGTCTCAAGAACCCTTGTTTTATATATTTTGTTTGGATTTTTATTTATTATGAGTTGGAGGGTAAAACCTATGTCTGTCATTCCATCTTAATGGAAATTAAAATTCTTCATTCATTCTATACTTCTCTTAGAAGAAGAAATTTCTCCTTTGCCAGTGAAGAATTCAAAGCCTTATCAATATCAAATAACTTTCTGAATTTTACACAATACATGGAAGTATGAGTTAGCATTCACACTCAGCTTTATAGGAAAGTAGGGTTCAGGGTTCTGTTGTTATGTGATGAATGGCTTATGCCATTTTCTCTAGGTTTCAGGGAAGTCATTCTCCCATTGCTGTCGTTCATATTTGTTCATGTCTCCTTGACCCTTCCCCCTATTGGAGTACTTAGATATAAACAGTATGTTTTATCCTAAAAACTTGCTTTCTGTATGTGAATCTAAAATCTTGATTATGTTGATTTTTTTTCTGTATGTCATAGACTTGGTTTTCCATTTAAAAAATAGTTTCTACGTATTCTTGCATTTTATTCTAACTTTACTTTTATAAATGATCAATTACCTCTAATGCACATTCATTGATTTCTGTCAATATTTTCTGTCTACATAATTGATATATGTACATTTCTATTGGAAGGAAGAATACATAAACTGAGCCACAAGGGAAGCCCAAGAACTGGAGTGGGTAGCTATCCCTTCTCCAGCGGATCTTCCTGACCCAGAAATCGAATTGTGGTCTCCTGTATTGCAGGTGGATTCTTTACCAACTGAGCTATGAGGGAAGCCCCTGATATATGTACATTGTTTTTGAAAGACACAATACATAAACTTATAAAGAAAAGAATCAGATGAGGTTCAGTCAGGAGTTGCCTTTTTTGTTATCTCTTGATGCATAAATATACTTTATGCTGTTTTAAGACTTGGAAAACTACTTTTGACATTATTTTGTTGTGCTTTTTCATTTTCCTGAAAATTAGAAACCAGTCTTCTGAAGGCCACTGCAAGGAGATCCAACCAGTCCATTCTGAAGGAGATCAGCCCTGGGATTTTTTTTGGAAGGAATGATGCATAAAGCTGAAACTCCAGTACTTTGGCCACCTCACACGAAGAGTTGACTCATTGGAAAAGACTCTGATGCTGGGAGGGATTGGGGGCAGGAGAAGAAGGGGACGACCGAGGATGAGATGGCTGGATGGCATCACGGACTNTTGTTATCTCTTGATGCATAAATATACTTTATGCTGTTTTAAGACTTGGAAAACTACTTTTGACATTATTTTGTTGTGCTTTTTCATTTTCCTGAAAATTAGAAACCAGTCTTCTGAAGGCCACTGCAAGGAGATCCAACCAGTCCATTCTGAAGGAGATCAGCCCTGGGATTTTTTTGGAAGGAATGATGCATAAAGCTGAAACTCCAGTACTTTGGTCACCTCACACGAAGAGTTGACTCATTGGAAAAGACTCTGATGCTGGGAGGGATTGGGGGCAGGAGAAGAAGGGGACGACCGAGGATGAGATGGCTGGATGGCATCACGGACTCGATGGACACAAGTCTGAGTGAACTCCAGGAGTTGGTGATGGACAGGGAGGCCTGGCGTGCTGCGATTCATGGGGTCACAAAGAGTTGGACACGACTGAGCGACTGAACTGAACTGAACCAAATTGCCAGAATTGGTACCGAATGATTCTGGAATCTACTATCATGTGCATCAGTGATGTGGAATGTTGCATGGCCAGTGATTGTCCTGTAACATAGTCAAGAAAATAAAAAAAATATGATGGATTGCATAGAATTTTTTGCTGGAATTTTAAAGTTCAACTCAGAAAATAGATGGCAATCTTATTTTAAAGAATGTTTTCTCCAATTTCTTTCTTATTTTAGCTGAGACAGTAAAGAATTCAAATTACATAATGTCGCTGTCTTCTAGACCAGCTGTGTTTTGTGTTTGTTAAATGTTTCAAGTGATTTTCAAACAGCTGGGCTTTCTCAGCAGTATCTTATCCCCCAGTTATATTTCTCCATGATCTCAAAGCTATTTGAAATGATTTTTCCCCTGATTCAATACACATGTTTATAGTAAAAAAAAAATTGGAAAATGGAGAATGAAATGGTGAAGAAAATGAGTCAGCTATAATCACACTAACCAGTGAAAAATAATGGTAACATCTTTTTATCACTAGTAATTTTTCTATACACATACAAGTATAATCCTATTGTACATATTGTTTTATACCATTTACATCTTTTTATCACTAGTAATTTTTCTATACACATACAAGTATAATCCTATTGTACATATTGCTTTATACCGTTTACATACTATAGCATTAAGCTTCCAAATTTGTTACATATTCTTCTAAAGTATGAACATTAATATCTGTAGTTCATTGTTGCTCCCCTAAAACCACCTTCCTTTCCCAGCACCTCCCCCATCAGTTATGCCAACTTCATACCTTTCCCAAGCAGAGGAAATAGAGATCAAATTGCCAACATTTGTTGGATCATGGAGAAAGCAAGGGAATTCTAGAAAAGCATCTACTTCTGCTTCATTGCTATACAGAACCCTTGACTGTGTGTGTCACAACAAATTATGGAAAATTCTTAAAGAGATGGAAGTAACAGGCTACTTTACTTGTCTCCTGAGAAATCTGTATTCTGGTCAAGAAGCAACAATTAGAACTTGACATGGAATAGCAGTGTGGTTCAAAACTGGGAAAGGGATATGACAAGGGTGTATATTGTCACCCTGCTTATTTAACTTGTATGCAGAATGAAAAAGTGAAAGTGTTAGTCACTCAGCTACGTCCTACTCTTTGTGACCCCAACAGGCTCCTCTGCCAGTGGATTCTCCAGGCAAGAATACTGGAGTGTGTTGCCATTCCTTTCTCCAGGGGATTGCCTTGACCCAGGGATCGAACCAGGATCTCCTACAATTGAAGGCATGTTCTTTAACGTCTGAGCCACCAGAGAAGCCTTAGTACATCCTGTGAAATGCCAGGCTGGATGAATCAGACGCTGGAATCAAGATTCTTAGGAGAAATATCAATAGCTTCAGATATGCAAATGATATCACTCTATGGGCAGAAAATGAAGAGGAACTAAAGAGCCCCTTAATGAGGATGAAAGAGGAGAGTGACAAAACGGACAATACTACAAAGCTACAGCCCTCAAGACAGTATGGTGAAAGTGAAAGTCACTCAGTTGTGTCTAACTCTTTGTGACCCCATGGACTATGCAGTCCGTGGAACTCTGTAGGTCAGAATACTGGAGTGTGTACACTTCCCCTTCTCCAGGGTATCTTCCTGACCCAGGAATTGAACTGGGGTCTCCTGCATTGCAAGGTGGATTCTTTACCAACTGAGCTATCAGGGAAGCCCTCTTAGTACTGGCACAGAAACAGAAATGTAGACTGATGGAACAAGATAGAAAACCCAGAGGTAAACCCATGCACCTATGGATATCTTATTTTTGATAAAGGAAGCAAGAATATAATAAATGGGGCAAAGATAATCTCTTCTATAAGTGTTGCTGGAAAACTGGACAGTTACATGTAAAAGAATGAATTAGAACACTTCCTAACACCATCTACAGAGATAAACTTGAAATGGATTAAAGACCAGAAACTATAAAACTTTCAAAGGAAAACATATGCCAAACACCCTATGACATAAGTCACAACAAGATCCTCTATGACCCACCTCCTAGAGTAATGGGAATAGAAACAAACATAAACAATTGGGACCTAATCAAACTTAAAAGCTTGTGCACTGCAAAGGAAACTAAAGCAAGGTGAAAGACAACCCTCAGAATGGGAAAAAATAGTAGCAAATGAAACTGACAAAGGATTAATTTTAGAAATATACAAACAGCTCATACAAATCAATACCAGAAACAAAACTCAGTCAAAAAGTGGGCAAAAGACCTAAACAGACATTTCTCCAGAGAAAGCAAACAGATGGCTAATAAACATGAAAATATGCTCAATATCACTCATTATTAGAGAAATACAAATCAAAATTACAATGAATTATCACCTCACACTGGACAGAATAGCCATCATCAAAAAATCTACATACAATAAATGCTGGAGAGGTTGTGGAGAAAAGGGAACCCTCTTGCACTGTTGGTGGGAATGTAAATTGATAGAATCATTATGGAGAACAGTATGAAGATTCCTTGAAAAACTAGAAATAAAACCACCATATGACCAAGCAATCCCATTCCTAGGCATATAGCCTGAGGAAGCCAAATTGAAAAAGATACATGTGCCCTCAATGTTCATTGAAACTCTGTTTAAACTAGCTAGGACAGGGAAGCAACCTAGATGTCCATCAACAGGTGAATGGATAAAGAAGCTGTGGTACATATATACAATGGAATATTATTCAGCCATAAAAAGGAAGGCATTTGGGTTGGTCTTAATGAGGTGGATGAACCTAGAGGCTTTTATACAAAGTAAAATAAGTCAGAAAGAGAAAAAAAATGTATACTAATTCATATATATGAAATCTATAGAGATGGTACTGATGAGCCTATTTGTAGAGAACCAAGCTAGTGGAGGTGATGGAATTCCAGTTGAGCTCTTTCAAATCCTGAAAGATGATGCTGTGAAAGTGCTACACTCAATATTCCAGGAAATCTGGGAAACTCAGCAGTGGCCACAGGACTGGAAAAGGTCAGCTTTCACACCAATCCTGAAGAAAGGCAATGTCATAGATGCTCAAACTAGTGCACAATTGCACTCATCTCACACACTAGTAAAGTAATGCTCAAAATTCTCCAAGCCAGGCTTCAGCAATATGTGAACCATGAACTTCCAGATGTTCAAGCTGGTTTTAGAAAAGCAGAGGAACCAGAGATTGAATTGCCAAAATCCGCTGGATCATCAAAAAAGCAAGAAAGTTCCAGAAAAACATCTATTTCTGCTTTATTGACTATGCGCAAGCCTTTGACTGTGTGAATCACAATAAACTGTGGAAAATTCTGAAAGAGATGGGATACCAGACCACCTGACCTGCCTCTTGAGAAACCTATATGCAGGTCAGGAGGCAACAGTTAGAACTGGACATGGAACAACAGACTGGTTCCAAATAGGAAAAGGAGTATGTCAAAGCTGTTTATTGTCACTCTGTTCATTTAACTTATATGCAGAATACATCATGAGAAACGCTGGGCTGGAAGAAGCACAAGCTGGAATCAAGATTGCTGGGAAAAATATCAATCACCTCAGATATGCAGATGACATCACTCTTATGGCAGAAAGTGAAGAGGAACTAAAAAGCCTCTTGATGAAGGCGAAAGAGGAGAGTGAAAAAGTTGGCTTAAGGCTCAACATTCAGAAAACTAAGATCATGGCATCTGGTCCCATCATTTCATGGCAAATAGATGGGGAAACAGTGGAAACAGTGTCAGACTTTATTTTTTTGGGCTCCAAAAATCACTGCAGATGGTGCCTGCAGCCATGAAATTAAAATATGCTTACTCCTTGGAAGAAAAGTTATGACCAACCTAGATAGCATATTCAAAAGCAGAGACATTATTTTGCCAACAAAGGTCCATCTAGTCAAGGCTATGGTTCTTCCAGTGGTCATGTATGGACGTGACAGTTGGATTGTGAAAAAGCTGAGCGCTGAAGAATTGATGCTTTTGAACTGTGGTGTTAGAGAAGACTCTTGAGAGTCCCTTGGACTGCAAGGAGATCCAACCAGTCCATTCTGAAGGAGATCAGCCCTGGGTGTTCTTTGCAAGGATTGATGCTGAAGCTGAAACTCCAATACTTTGGTCACCTCATGTGAAGAGTTGACTCATTGGAAAAGACTCTGATGCTGTGAGAGATTGGGGGCCAGAGGAGAAGGGGACAACAGAGAATGAGATGGCTGGATGACATCACTGACTCGATGGGCATGAGTTTGAGTGAACTCCGGGAGTTGGTGACGCACAGGGAGGCCTGGCGTGCTGCGATTCATGGGGTCGCAGAGTTGGGCATGCCTGAGTAACTGAACTGAACTGAACTGAATGGAGACACAGACACTGAAAACATACTTATGGAAATGGTTGAGGGGGAGAAAGGGTGGGAGGTATGGAAAGAGTACCATGGAGACATACATTACCATATTCAAAAAATAGATAGCCAATGGGAATTTGCTGTATGACTCAGGGAACTCAAACCTGGGCTTGGTAGCAACCTAAAGGGGTAGAATAAGGAGGGAAATGGGATGGAAATTCAAGTGGGAGGAGACATGGTTTAGCCTATGGTGGATACATGTTGAGGTTTGGTAGAAACTAACACAGTGCTGTAAAGCAATTATCATTCAATTAAAAATAAATAAATTTAAAAAAAAAACTGGCTTAAAACTCAACATCCAAAAAACTAAGATCATGGCATCCGAGCCCAATCTTTTCATCACACATAGAAGGGGAGAAGGTGGAAATAGTGACAGATTTTATTTTCTTGAACTCCAAAATCACTACAGATGATGACTGTAGCCATGAAAGTAAGAGACACCTGCTCCTTGGAAGAAAGCTATAAAAAACCTAGACAGTGTATTAAAAAGCAGAGACATCACCTTGCAGGCAAAGGACTGTATGGGAATGAAAGCTACAGTTTTTCTGGTAGTCATGTATGATGTAAAATGTGGATCATAAAGAAGGCTGAGCACTGAAGAATTGATGCTTTCGAATTGTGGTGTTGGAGAACACTCCTGAGAGTCCCTTGGACAGCAAAGAGTTAAAACCAATCATTCCTAAAGGAAATCAACCCTGAATACTCATTGGAAGGCCTAGTGCTAAAGTTGAAACTCCAGTATCTTGGCCACCTGATGTGAAGAGTTGACACATTGGAAATATTGTGCTGGGAAAGATTCAAGGGAAGAGGATAAGGGGACAACAGAAGATGAGATGTTTAAATAGCATCATCAAATCAATGGACATGAATTTGAGCAAACTCTGGGAGATAATGAAGGATGGAGGAGCCTGGCGGAGGCAGTCAAACCACAATGAGTGGCAAACTGTCAGACACAACCTAGCGACTGAACAACAGTAACAACCATGGACTGGTCTATTACTCTTTAATTCACAACCCACATCCAGTCATCCTAATAACTACCTCAAAAATCTCCATAATCTACAAACTTACCAACCTCTACTGCTAACTGCTGAGCCAGTCTTTTTTTTTTTCTTTCTAAATTTTCTAGTTGACAAGAGGAGCCTCTCTTCTTTTGCTTTGCCACACCTAACCCAGAACCAAGTTGAAGTAGCTCAGTTGTGTCCAACTCTTTGCGACCCTCTGGACTGTAGCCTACCAGGCTCTGCCATCCATGGAATTTCCTGGGCAAGAGTAATGGAGTGGGTTGCCATTTCCTTCTCCAGGGAATCTTCCTGACCCAGGGATCGAACCGGGGTCTCCCACATTGCATGCAGACGCTTTATCATCTGAGCCACCAGGGAAGCCCTTGCCATGCCAACAATTGGTTAAATATGTCAGACTACATACTCCTCTACTCAGAATCCACCAATGCTCTTCCTCACACTGGCAGTGAAAGTGAAGCGTTACTTGCTCAGTGGTGTCCGACTCTTTGCGACCCCAAGGTCTGAAGCCTGCCAGACTCCTCTGTCCATGAAACTTTCCAGGCAAGAATACTGGAGTGGGTAATTATTCCCTTCTCCAGGGTATCATCCTGACCCAGGGACTGAACCTGCACCTTCCATTTGCAGGCAAATTTTTTATGGTCAGCCACGAGGAAGTCTTAATATATGCCTTGGCCTGCAAGAAGCTGTATGACTTGTCTGTGGCTTCTCTTTGATCAATCTTTATCCTTTTCTCCTCTCTCAGTGGGCTGCAGCAATAGTTGCTTTCTTAAGGACCCTTGAACATGCTATACTTGCTTCTGAAAGCCTTTATTCTGGCCTTAAGACCTTTCCCCAGACCCTCATGGCTCCTTTTCTCACCCCATTAAGTCCTATTCAAATGTTCTCACCTCAGATATCTACCTGGAAAAAATATCACCTATGACTTGCTGTTCTACATTTTGCTTTAACATTTCTTCAGAGCATTTATTACCAGCTATGTTGAATATTTATGTACTTGTTTTACTTATTTTCTATATTCTTCATTAGAATGCAAGCTGTATAAAGATAGGGACATTGTCATTTTTGTTCATTGCTATATACTCACCACTTTCAAAGTAACTGACACACAGTAGTCACTTATAAATAGATTAAACTAGTTTCCCTTAACTGCACAATTTTTATTTTCTCTTACAGACAATGATTTTAATCCTTAATTATAATTTAATAGTAAACCCTAAGAATGAACTGCATCATTTAAAATATGTTAATATTTTGCAGAATGTTTCTTAATAACAGATTGTTCTAATTTAAGCTTCCACTAACAGGGAATGAGAATGCCTAATATTATAATCAATGGACACTATTTCTCTTATATTTTCCACTTACTTGTGAGTCAAGGTATTATTTTCACAAATTTTAGGTATTACTATTGAAACTGTTTTGAGATCATTTATGTAAACAGCCTGCTACATAGTGAGCAATCAGTATAGGTTAGTAACTTAAAAAAAATTCTAAATGTGTGGTTTCTCTAAAAAGTCATAGAATCCAGAGAAATTATATTTCAAACATAAAACGCTAGTTTTTAGCTTGTTGCAACAACTTGCCTGAGTTTCTCATTATTATCACTAAAATACTTGTCCCTGCTTCAGTAAGATTATTAGCGTCTTAATGAAAACTGTGCCTTGAGATCAATGAATAAACCATATTACAAAAGCATGCTGATTAGGCATGAATGCATTTTCTCCAGGCACTAAAATCCCAGAGGTTTAGTTCTAGTTATTATTCAATATTACAAACTTCATCTTAGAATTTATGAATACTTGATGTTATTTTATGTGGTAATATTGTAATCATTGGTTAAAATATTAGTAACTATATCACTGAAAATAAATCAGGAGATATTTGGGGTGACTCATTTGAAAGAGATATGGAAATTAAAAGTGCTTCTTATTATCACAAAGTCCTCCAACCACACCACCCCCACCTTATCTCCATCCTTTCCTTAATGTGCCAGCCACAGACTTCGACAGTTCCACGGTTAGAGGCATTTCTTTCTTTTATGACTTTGATCCTAAAGCTATTATCAACGTCCTTGAATACACACTTCCTGACACCTTGTAGGCATCTTCAAGTTTTCTTGAATATTCACAAATCTATATTACTAATAAAAAATAAATATTAGTATTCTGTAACCCCTTAAACCTATGTATTTTATCTAATTTCATAGATTTCACAAAGCAGCTTGCAGAATCTTGAAGGCCTAAAGACGGATGAATAGACATTTTGAAGAACAAACATTAAACAAGGACAGAACAACATGGTTGGCACCTCTTGGGCATCCAAAAAAGCAAACGGACACTGACAGCTTGAAAAAAGACCACCAGTGGCTTACCAGTGAGAGCCAAAGGGAGCAGCCACACAATCATCTCTCATACATTGTGTTTACTTCAGGCTTTCCATCTGAAGAGAAAACCTTTCTGGCTATCATTAGAGCTAGAGTTGTCTGCCTTTGTTTCTGCAATGTGTTTATCTAGTAGATGAATGGGTTTCTGTAAGAATCAACATGAGAAAACTGAACACCGACAGATCCGACTTCATGTGTCACTGTGCCTCGCACACTTGGAAGGGCCTCAAGATGGCTCTTTTAATTAGCTGTTGAGCAAAGACCTTACAGTTTCATCTTACTGATCCTAAACACCAAGGTGGCAGAGAATTAGAATCCAAATTTCAACAGTTAAAAGTGAGTCTTCATTTGATTTGAAAGGTAGGAATTTGCAGAGCTTCCATATTGGGAAAGGAGTACATCAAGGCTGCATATTGTCACTCTGCTTATTTAACTTGTACGCAGAGTACATCATGCAAAATGTCAGGTTTGATGAAGCTCAAGATGGAATCAAGATTGGCGGGAGATATAGCAATAATCTCAAATATGCAGATAATACCGCTTTAATGGCAGAAAGTGAAGAGGAACTAAAGAGCCTCTTGAAAGTGAAAGAGGAGAGTGAAAAGGCTGGCTTAAAATTCAGCATTCAAAAAACTAAGATCATGGCATCTGGTCCCATCAGTTCAGTTCAGTTCAGTCACTCAGTTGTGTCCGGCTCTTTGCCACCCCATGGGCTGCTGCATGCCAAGCTTCCCTGTCCATCACCAACTCCCAGAGCTTATTCAAACTCTTGTCCATCAAATTGGTGATGTCATCCAACTATCTCATCCTATGTTGTGCCCTTCTCCTCCTGCCTTCAGTCTTTCCCAGCATCAGGGTCTTTTCAAATGAGTCAGTTCTTCACATCAGATGGCCAAAGTATTGGAGTTTCAGCTTCAGCATCAGTCCTTCCAGGGAATATTTAGGACTGATTTCCCTTAGGATGCACTGGTGGGATCTCTTTGCAGTCCAAGGGACTCTCAAGAGTCATCTCTAACACCACAGTTCAAAAGCATCAATTCGTCAGTGCTCAGCTTTCTTTATGGTCCAACTCTCACATCCATACATGACTACTGGAAAAATCATAGCTTTGACTAGATGGGCCTTTGCTGGCAAAGTAATGTCTCTCCTTTTTAATATGCTGTCTAGGTTGGTCATAATTTTTCTTCAAAGAGTAAGTGTCTTTTAATTTCATGGCTGCAGTCACCATCTGCAGTGATTTTGGGGCCCCCCAAATAAAATTCTGTCACTGTTTCCAGTGTTTCCCCATCTATTTGCCATGAAGTGATGGGACTGCGTGCCATGATCTCCGTTTTCTGAATGTTGAGTTTTAAGCCAGCTTTTTCACTCTCCTCTTTCACTTTCATCAAGAGGCTCTTTAGTTCTTCCCTTTCTGCCATAAGGGTGGTGTCATCGGCATCTTTGAGGTTATTGATATTTCTCTCAGCAGTCTTGATTCCAGCTTGTGCGTCATCCAGCCCAACATATATGTTAACTAAGCAGGGTGATAATATGCAGCCTTGACATACTCCTTTCCTGATTTGGAACCAGTCTGTTGTTCCCTGTCCAGTTCTAACTGTTGCTTCTTGACCGCAAATAGGTTTCTCAAGAGGTCCCATCACTTCATGGCAAATAGATGAGGAAAAAGTTGAAACAGTGAGAGATGTATTTTCTTGGGCTCCAAAGTTACTATGGTCAGTGACTGCACTCACAAATTTAAAGCATGCTTGCTCCTTGAAAGTAAGGCTATACTGGGAAAGACTGAGGATAAGAGGAGAAGGGGGTGACAGGATGAGACGGTTGGATGGCATAATTTTCAATGGACATGAGTTTGAGCGAACTCCCAGAGATAGTGAAGCACAGGGGAGCCTGGCATGCTGCAATCCATGAGGTAGCAAAGAGTCAGACACAACTGAGTGACTGAAAAACAACAACAGAATAGGAAAAATCACACGCCCACACACACACACCCACACACACACACACCAATCAACTGTATGTTTTTCTTCATTGATCATCTTTTTTGTTTTTATTGTATAATGTTTACTCCTTTACTTTTCTCAAGTTAATCTCCCATTTTCCTGACTCCCATTATACTACTAGATATGTTTCATAAGAATTAAATTTCAAACACTGAGCTTTTTTTCTATAGCAATAAAACATTAAAATAACTTATACTCCTTTTGATAAATGGAGTTATTTGAACTTCATAAAGTACTAAGAAAAAATTTATAGTGTAACTGAATAATAAACACAGTTAGTGGAAGTCTTTGAGGTCTGGAAGAAGGAATGAAACAATGTATATGTCCTCCCATCTCATATATCTAATCCAATCTTCAGATCTAGGATCCATTCTAGTCACTTAAACACCTCATAAACTTCTTTGACGTTTAATTATATTATGTGTATGCTTGGTACTATAGAAATACTGACAGAATGAAAGCTTCATTGAGTGTTTTTCTGGCTGCCAACCAATGAAATGCTCTGTATAAAGGGGCAGTGGTTAACAAATGCCTGGCCCAGTAGTAAATTCTCCTGTCTTAAGAGAGTTTTGGAAAAAAGAGAGGCAGCTTGCTAAACTGTGGTTTAAATTGACTGGGGATACTTGTTAAAATTGAAATGAGCTCTAATAGGCTCCACACAAGCTTGATTAGAGCCTGTATCACCAAGAGATACTTAACTCAGAGTGATTATTTTCTTTCAATTATAGTTAGTTGCTTCCAGCCCCAGTGCTTTCCTGTGAAGGACACATGAAGAAAATGTTTTTCAATAAGGCAGCCTTTTTGTGCCTAAGCTGAAGATGGGATAAATATTTAATCTGAAATGCTTCACTGCATTTCTCCATTAAAATAGGTTTTTTAAAAAAAATAGGGTCTTTTTTTGTGCAAAGTAATAGTAGGTTATAAAAATGAAAATTAAAGGAGTACTAGAGGACTTAACAATTAAAAAAATTAAAAGAAAAGAATGATCGTAAAAATAGTAAAACTATATCTAGGTCTTTCTCTGGTGTTGTTATGGGCAGTGTGGGGTCAGTTCATTTTCGGATAGTTCCTTGGTCCAGCTTATATTTCTTAAGATCTATAGGCCCCTTCCTATGTAGTCGGTACTAACGACAGGGGTTTAATCTATTGCACCTGTCACTTCCAAGGCAGTTCTCTCTGTTTTAGCTTCTTCTGTTTGCTGGTCTCTTCAGTGTCTGATTTCCGCCCTGACACAAGGGGGCGATGGTGGACACTTTTTTAGGCTCACTTTAGTAGCGCTGACAGAATGTGGTCCACTGGAGAAGGGAATGGCAAACCACTTCAGTATTCTTGCCTTGAGAACCCCATGAACAGTATGAAAAGGCAAAATGATAGGATACTGAAAGAGGAACTCCCCAGGTCAGTGGGTGCCCAATATGCTACTGGAGATCAGTGGAGAAATAACTCCAAAAAGAATGAAGGGATGGAGCCAAAGCAAAAACAACACCCAGTTGTGGATGTGATTGGTGATAGAAGCAAGGTCCGATGATGTAAAGAGCAATATTGCATAGGAACCTGAAATGTTAGGTCCATGAATCAAAGAAAATTGGAAGTGGTCAAATAGGAGATGGCAAGAGTGAACGTTGACCTTCTAGGAATCAGTGAACTAAAATGGACTGGAATGGGTGAATTTAACTCAGATGACCATTATATCTACTACTGTGGGCAGGAATCCCTTAGAAGAAATGGAGTAGCCATCATGGTCAACAAGAGTCCAAAATGCAGTACTTGGATGCAATCTCAAAAACGACAGAATGATCTATGTTTGTTTCCAAGGCAAACCATTCAATATCACAGTAATCCAAGTCTATGCCCCAACCAGTAATGCTGAAGAAGCTGAAGTTGAATGGTTCTATGAAGACCTACAAGACCTTCTAGAACTAACACCCAAAGAAGATGTCTTTTTCATTATAGGGGACTGGAATGCAAATGTAGGAAGTCAAGAAACACCTAGAGTAACAGGCAAATTTGGTCTTGGAATATGGAAGGAAGCAGGGCAAAGGCTAATAGAATTTTGCCAAGAGAATGCACTGGTCATAGCAAACACCCTCTTCCAAAAACACAAGAGAAGACTCTACACATGGACATCACCAGATGGTCAACACTGAAATCAGATTGATCATATTCTTTGCAGCCAAAGATGGAGAAACTCTATACAGTCAGCAAAAACAAGACTGGGAGCTGATTGTGGTTCAGATCATGAGCTCGTTATTGCCAAATTCAGACTTAAACGGAAGAAAGTAGAGAAAACCACGAGACCATTCAGGTATGACCTAAATCAAATGCCTTATGATTATACAGTGGGAGTAAGAAATAGATTTAAGGGCCTAGATCTGATAGATAGAGTGCCTGATGAACTATGGAATGAGGTTCATGACATTGTACAGGAAACAGGGATCAAGACCATCACCATGGAAAAGAAATGAAAAAAAGCAAACTGGCTGTCTGGGGAGGCCTTACAAATAGCTGCGAAAAGAAGAGAAGCCAAAAGCAAAGGAGAAAAAGAAAGATATAAGCATCTGAATGCAGAGTTCCAAAGAATAGCAAGGAGAGATAAGAAAGCCTTCCTCAGGGAGCAATGCAAAGAAATAGAGGAAAACAACAGAATGGGAAAGACTAGAGATCTCTTCAAGAAAATTAGAGGTACCAAGGGAACATTTCATGCAAAGATGGGCTCAATAAAGGACAGAAATGGTATGGACCTAACTGAAGCAGGAGATATTAAGAAGAGGTGGCAAGAATACACGGAAGAACTGTACAAAAAAGATCTTCACAACCCAAGATAATGACGATGGTATGATCACTCACCTAGAGCCAGACATCCTGGAATGTGAAGTCAAGTGGGCCTTAGAAAGCATCACTATGAACAAAGCTAGTGGAGGTGATAGAATTCCAGTTGAGTTCTTTCAAATCCTGAAAGATGATGCTGTGAAAGTGCTTCACTCAATATGCCAGGAAATTTGGAAAACTCAGCAGTGGCCACAGAACTGGGAAAGTTCAGTTTTCATTCCAATCCCAAAGAAAGGCAATGCCAAAGAATGCTCAAACTACTGAACAATTGCACTCATCATGTATGGATATGAAGAAGGCTGAGCGCCGAAGAACTGATGCTTTTGAACTGTGGTATTAGAGAAGACTCTTGAGAGTCCCTTGGACTGCAAGGAGATCCAACCAGTTCATTCTGAAGGAGATCAGCTCTGGGATTTCTTTGGAAGGAATGATGCTAAAGTACTTTGGCCACCTCATGTGAAGAGTTGACTCACTGGAAAAGACTCTGATGCTGGGAGGGATTGGGGGCAGAAGGAGAAGGGGACGACAGAGGATGAGATGGCTGGATGGCATCACTGACTCAATGGATGGGAGTTTGAGTGAACTCCGGGAGTTGGTGATGTACAGGGAGACCTGGCGTGCTGCGATTCATGGGGTCGCAAAGAGACGGACGTGACTGAGTTACTGAACTGAACTGAACTGAACACACTAGTAAAGTAATGCTCAAAGTTTTCCAAGCCAGGCTTCGGCAATAAGTGAACCATGAACTTCCAGATGTTCAAGCTGGTTTTAGACGAGGAAGAGGAATCAGAGATCAAATTGCCAACATCTGCTGGATCATCAAAAAAGCAAGAGAGTTCCAGGAAAACATCTATTTCTGCTTTATTGACTATGCCCAAGCCTTTGACTGTGTGGATCACAATAAACTGTGGAAAATTCTGAAGGAGATGGGATACCAGACCACCTGACCTGCCTCTTGAGAAACCTGTATGCAGGTCAGGAAGCAACAGTTAGAACTGGACATGGAACAACAGACTGGTTCCAAATAGGAAAAGGAGTATGTCAAAGCTGTATATTGTCACCCTGCTTATTTAACTTCTATCCAGAGTACATCACGAGAAACGCTGGGCTGGAAGAAGCACAAGCTGGAATCAAGATTGCCAGGAGAAATATCAAGAACCTCAGATATGCAGATGATACCACCCTTATGGCAGAAAGTGAAGAGGAACTAAAAGCCTCTTGATGAGGGTGAAAGAGGAGAGTGAAAAAGTTAGCTTAAAGGCTCAACATTCAGAAAACAAAGATCATGGCATCTGGCCCCATCACTTCATGGGAAATAGATGGGGAAACAGTGGAAACAGTGTCAGACTTTATTTTTGGGGGCTCCAAAATCACGGCAGATGCTAACTGCAGCCATGAAATTAAAAGACGCTTACTCCTTGGAAGGAAAGTTATGACCAACCTAGATAGTATATTCAAAAGCAGAGACATTACTTTGCCAACAAAGGTCTGTCTAGTCAAGGCTATGATTTTTCCAGTAGTCATGTATGGATGTGAGATTGGACTGTGAAGAAAGCTGAGCGCTGAAGAATTGATGGTTTTGAACTGTGGTGTTGGAGAAGACTCTTGAGAGTCCCTTGGACTGCAAGGAGATCCAACCAGTCCATTCTAAAGGAGATCAGCCCTGGGATTTCTTTGGAAGGAATGATGCTAAAGTGAAACTCCAGTACTTTGGCCACCTCATGCGAATAGTTGACTCATTGGAAAAGACTCTGATGCTGTGAGGGATTGGGGGCAGGAGGAGAAGGGGACGACAGAGGATGAGATGGCTGGATGGCATCACCGACTCGATGGATGTGAGTTTGATTGGACTCCATGAGTTGGTGATGGACAGGGAGGCCGGTGAGCTGTGATTAATGGGGTCGCAAAAGTCAGACACAACGAGCAACTGAACTGAACTGAACTGTTTATTGTGCTGTGGGGATGGAGGGATGCTGCAAACAAGTAACACTGGTGTGTGCTTATAGTGTCTCAGCAACACTGGGCCTGTCCCGGCTCACGGCTCATGTGCCCTCTCTGCCCACACTGCTCTGGCTCTAGGTTGCTCCGCGGGAACCATTCGAGGCCAGGCCTGGGCTGCATGCACCTCCCAGGTCTAAGACGCTCAGGTTCAGGCACTCGGGAAGTCCTCATAGGCACAGGCTCATTTGGGCCTGTGTTTTGTTCCCTTCCCAGGTCCGAGCAGCTCAGGTGATGAGGTGTTTGGCGAGCGAGGTCGCTGCGACTTACCACCCGTGGCAGATTCATGTTGATATATGGCAAACCAATACAACTTTTTAAAGTAATTGGCCTCCAATTAAAATAAATAAATTTAAATTAAAAAATATAAAATAGGTTTTTTCCAAGGTCAGATTTAGAAAAAGTTTGCATATGTTTTGCTAAAAAACATACTCAGATCCATTTCAGGACAAATATGTGTACATATTTCATCTGGAAATGTGTGTACATGAAATCACCTCACTCGAGAATTGTTTATAGGAACTATTTTTCTTTACTTAAATCATGAATGGTATAATCTTACTTCTATCAGACAAGGACTATCTCTCATTAGCCATTTCATCAGATGTCTTTCATCAATCTTGGGCTTTCTTGACTTTCACTCACCTCAAGGGAATATGAAAGCCCTGGTTCTGTTTCAAAACATGAAATCCATAAGACATAAAGCATGAAAATAACTATTAATACTTTGTTCTTTATAACTACTCATATTATTTCCATTAAAATATGTAATTCATGTGTTTTGGATGTAAGCTATTCATTTATGTGAATAATAGAATAAACAATCCCCAAAGAATTGCATTCAAAAACAAAAATGCAGCAAAAATAAAGTAATTCAAGTCAGTGTTTGGTACATTTCTTCCTTTTTGAATTTCAGATTAGGTAGGGTTGGTTGACAAGCTTTAGATTTTATTACTTCTGCAGCAGTAGCATGGGGCAGATAAGGAGGAGAGAGGGAGTGTTATTTTTTTAAATAAACTTTTTCAAAGATTAGTTTTCAATTTACAAAAAAAAAAACAGAAGAATTTTTTGCCAAAAATGATAGTATAGAGGGTTCTCATATTCTGTACACCCTGTTTGTGCTATTCTTAATATCTTACAGTAGTGAAACACCGGTATTACATTGTCACAGTTAATTTACATGCTAATAGTCACTAAAATCCATTAAGATTTCTTTAATTTTTTCCTAATGTCTTTTTCTTGTTCCAGGACCCTGCAATATACTTAGTCTCTGCGTCTCCCTTGTCTCCTCTGGGCTGTAACAATGTCTCAAGCTTTCCTTATTTTTAATGACCTTGACAGTTTCAAGAAATACTGGTCAGGTAGTTTGTAGCATGCCCTAAAATGGGATTTTCTGATGTTTTTCTCATAGTTATATCAGAATTATGGGGTTTGGGAAGGAAGATCACAGAGGAGAAAGTGTCATTTTCATAAAATTTATCAAGGGGAAATACTGTCAACATGACATCATTGATGATATTAATTTGTATTATCAGTTTCAGGTAGGGTCTTTTTATTTATACACCATAAACTTACTCCTGACTCTCACCCATTTTCCATTCTGTGTTTTCTGGAAGAAATCACTATGCCCAGCAACACTTCAGGAATAGGGAGTTGTGATCTTTATTCTTGAGAAGGAGTATAAACTTCAATTATTTAGAATTCTGTGTGTGACATTTTTCTATTCCTTCTCTTCTCTTTACTTAAACACTCATTAATATTGGTATGATTCATGGATATTTATTTTATGTTTTGCTTTACAATCTATGATGCTTATTTTGTTGTTCAAGTTGTTCCAGCTTTGATCACTGGGAGCTCTCCAGTTGACTCTTAGTATCACTTTGATATGGGCATATATTTTGTAATAATACAATAATCATAAAATAGTGAAAAGGCTTAAATATCCAAGGAAATGTAAATTTATCATCCTTCTGGTTAAAGGTTAAGCAGAGATTTTGGTGAAAAGAATGTGTCTCAATTTCTGCTTACTCTTAACATCAACTCCTACTGGTATTAAAGTGTACACCAAGCGATGATAAAAAGGAGCTAACACACATCTCAGTTCAATTCAGTTCAGTCACTCAGTCGTGTCCAACTCTTTGTGACCCCATGAATTGCAGCATGCCAGGCCTCCCTGTCCATCACCAACTCCCGGAGTTCACTCAGATTCACGTTCATTGAGTCAGTGATGCCATCCAGCCATCTCATCCTCTGTCGTCCCCTTCTCCTCCTGCCCCCAATCATCATCAGAGTCTTTTCCAATGAGTCAACTCTACACATGAGGTGTCCAAAGTACTGGAGTTTCAGCTTTAGCATCATTCCTTCCAAAGAAATCCCAGGGCTGATCTCCTTCAGAATGGACTGGTTGGATCTCCTTACAGTCCAAGGGACTCTCAAGAGTCTTCTCCAACACCACAGTTCAAAACCACCAATTCTTTGGCACTCAGCCTTCTTCAAAGTCCAACTCTCACTTCCATACATGACTACTGGAAAAACCATAGCCTTGACTAGATGGACCTTAGTCGGCAAAGTAATGTCTCTGCTTTTGAATATACTATCTAGGTTGGTCATAACTTTTCTTCCAAGGAGTAAGCATCTTCTAATTTATGGCTGCAATCACCATCGAGCATGTGAGATGAGTGCAATTGTGCGGTAGTTTGAGCATTCTTTGGCATTGCTTTTCTTTGGGATTGGAAGGAAAACTGACCTTTTCCAGTCCTGTGGCCACTGCTGAGTTTTCCAAATTTGCTGGCATATTGAGTGCAGCACTTTCACAGCATCATCTTTCAGGATTTGAAAGAACTCAACTGGAATGCCATCACCTCCACTAGCTTTGTTCATAGTGATGCTTTCTAAGGCCCACTTGACTTCACATTCCAGGATGTCTGGCTCTAGGTGAGTGATCACACCATTATGATTATCCTGGTCATGAAGATCTTTTTTGTACAGTTCTTCTGTGTATTCTTGCCACCTCTTCTTAATATCTTCTGCTTCTGTTAGGTCCATACCATTTCTGTCCTTTATCGAGCCCATCTTTGCATGAAATGTTCCCTTGGTATCTCTA
>SJYQ01000100.1:928348-939984 GCA_006410935.1 Redunca redunca | reverse complement strand
CATTCTTTGGCATTGCCTTTCTTTGGGATTGGAATGAAAACTGACCTTTTCCAGTCCTGTGGCCACTGCTGAGTTTTCCAAATTTGCCTGCATATTGAGTACAGCACTTTCACAGCATCATCTTTCAGGATTTTAAATAGCTCAACTGGAATTCCATCACCTCCACTAGCTTTGTTCATAGTGATGCTTCCTAAGGCCCACTTGACTTCTCATTCCCGGATGTCTGGCTCTAGGTGAGTGATCACGCCATCATGGTTATCTGAGTCATGAAAATGTTTTTTGAAGAGTTCTTCTGTGTATTCTTGCCACCTCTTCTTAATATCTTCTGCTTCTGTTGGGTCCATACCATTTCTGGCCTTTATTGAGCCCATCTTTGCATGATATGTTCCCTTGGTACCTCTAATTTTCTTGAAGATCTCTTTAGTCTTTCCCATTCTGTTGTTTTCCTCTATTTCTTTGCATTGCTCCCTGAGGAAGGCTTTCTTATCTCTCCTTGCTATTCTTTGGAACTCTGCATTCAGATGCTTATATCTTTCCTTTTCTCCTTTGCTTTTGGCTTCTCTTGTTTTCACAGCTATTTGTAAGGCCTCCCCAGACAGCCATTTTGCTTTTTTTCATTTCTTTTCCATGGGGATGGTCTTGATCCCTGTTTCCTGTACAATGTCATGAACCTCCATCCATAGTTCATCAGGCACTCTATCTATCAGATCTAGGACCTTAAATCTATTTCTCACTTCCACTGTATAATCATAAGGGATTTGATTTAGGTCATACCTGAATGGTCTAGCGGTTTTCCCTACTTTCATCAATTTAAGTCTGAATCACCTCTACTACCCAGTTATTTCATCCCTGGTGGCTCAGACGGTAAAGCGTCTGCCTGCAATGCGGGAAACCCGGGTTCGATTCCTGGGTCAGGAAGATCCCGTGGAGAAGGAAATGGCAATCCACTCCAGCATTCTTGCCTGGAAAATCTCATGGATGGAGGATCCTGATAGGCTACAGTCCGTGGAGTTGCAAAGAGTTGGACACGACTGAGTGACTTCACTTTCACTTCACTTCTTCACAAATAATGAGACTATTGAGAAAGAATATTCTTTCACCAATTATGAGAATATTAAAAAATTCTGGGGCCCATCCATAGATCCTTTTTTGAAAAAAATAAATAGTATATTTACCAAGTAAAATAAAGAAAACATGAGAAATAAGCACTCTCTATAATTTATAATGCCTCTTGCAAAACCTGTACATAGGTCAAGAAGTGACAGAACTGGACATGAAACAACAGACTGTTTCAAAATTGGGAAAGGAGTATGTCAAGGCTGCACACTGTCACCTTGCTTATTTAACTTGCATGCCTAGTACATCATGGGAAACACAGGGATAGATAAAGCACAAGCTGGAATTAAGATTGCCAAGAGAAATTCAACAACCTAAAATATGCAGGCCTGGCCAGAGAGAGAGAAGGGAAAGGATCTCTTTGCTGGTACCCAGGTGAAAGGAGCAGTGACCTCAGATGAGACCAAGACAGACATGCCTCTGAGAGTCCAGGAGTCTCTGGCAGAGGTATGAGTCAACAGTGGTCTGCCCCAGAGTCAGGGGCAGTGAATACAGCAGTCCTGGGAGCCCCTGGGTATTCCGACAAAAGTCTTTTTTAGGAGGTCCTCACTACCTCCATTTACCCCTACTACAGTTTGGCTTCAGGCCAAAGGATAGGGGAGGGAACACAGCCCCACCCATTAAGAGAAAATTGGCCCTGAGCATGGCCCTCTCTATCAAAGCAAGATCCAGATTTCCCCAAAGTCAGTCCCTCCCATCAGGAAGCTTCCACAAGCCTCTTATCCTTATCCATAAGAGGGCAGACAGAATAAAAACCACAGTCACAGAAAACTAGCCAAACTGACCACATAGATCAAGCCTTGTCTAACTTAGTGAAACTATGAGCCATGCCCTGTAAGGATACAGAATGGATGGGTGATGGTGGAGAGTTATGGCAAAACATGGTTCACTGGAGAAGGGAATGGCAAACCACTTCAGTATTTTTGCCTTGAGAAGTCCATGAAGAGTAGGAAAAGGCAAAAAGATATGACACTGAAAGATGAACTCCCAGGTCAATGGAGATCAGTGGAGAAATAGCTCAGGAAAGAATGAAGAGGCTGAGCCAAAGCAAAAACAATACCCAGTTGTGGATGTGACTGGTGAGGGAAGTAAAGTCCGATGTTATAGAACAATGTTGCATAGGAACCTGGAATGTTATATCCATGAATCAAGGTAAATTGGAAGTGGTCAGATAGGAGATGGCAAGAGTGAACATTGACACTTTAGGAATCAGTGAACTAAAATGGACAGGAATGGGCAAATATAATTCAGATGACTGTTACATCTACTACTGTGGGCAATAATCTCTTAGAAGAAATGGGGTAGCCCTCATAGTCAACAAAAGAGTCTGAAAGGCAGTACTTGTGTACAATCTCAAAAACGATAGAATGATCTCCATTCATTTCCAAGGCAAACCCATTCAATATCAGAGTAATCCAAATTTATGCTTCAACCATTAATGCTGAAGAAGGTGGTGTTGAACAGTTCTACAAAGACCTACAAGATCTTCTAGAACTAACACCAAAACCAGATGTTCTTTTCATCATAGAGGACCAAAATGCAAAAGTAGGAAGTCAGGAGATACCTGGAGTAACAGGCAAATTTGGCTTGGAGTACAAAATGAAGCAGGGCAAAGGCTAACAGAGTTTTGCCAAGAGAATACACCAGTCATAGCAAACACTCTCTTCCAACAAAACAAGAGAAGACTCTGCACATGGGCATCACCAAATGGTCAATACCCAAATCAAATTGATTATATTCTTTGCAGTTGAAGATGGAAATTCTCTATACGGTCAGCAAAAAGAAGACTGAGAGCTGACTGTGGCTCAGATCATGAACTCCTTATTTCAAAATTGAGACTGAAAGGGGAAAGTAGGGGACACCACTAGACCATTCAGGTAAGATATAAGTCAAATCCCTTATGATTATACAGTGGAAGTGACACATAGATTCAAGGGTTTAGATTTGATAGAAAGAATGCCTGAAGAACTATGGAAGGAGATTTATAACAATGAACATGAGGCAGTGATCAAAATCTTCCCCAAGAAAAAGAAGTACAAGAAAGCATGTACATTTTGACAACCAAGTACAAAATGGTTGTCAAGGAGGCCTTACATATAGCTGAGAAAAGAGAAGCAAAAGGGAAAGGAGAAAAGGAATATAAATATATATATATCCATTTGAATGTTGAGTTCCAAAGTAGATAAAGGAGAGATAAGAAGGCCTTCCAAAGTGATCAATACACAGAAATAGAGAAAAACAATAGAATGGGAAAGACTAGCGATCTCTTCAAGAAAATTAGAGATACCAAGGGAACATTTCATGCACAGATGGGCACAATAAAAGACTTACTAACTATGGACCCAACAAAAGCAGAAGATATTAAGAAGAGGTGGCAAGAATACACAGAAAAACTATACAAAAAAAATCTTCATGCCCCAGATAATCACGATGACGTGATCACTCACCTAGAGCCAGACACCCTGTAATACAAGATCAATTAGTCCTTAGGAAGCATCCCTAAGAACAAAGCTAGTGGAGGTGATGGAATTCCAGCTGAGATGTTTCAAATCCTAAAAGATGACCTTGTGAGAGTGCTGCACTCAATATGCCAGGAAATTTGGAAGACTCAGCAGTGGCCAAAGGACTGGAAAAAGTCAATTTTCATTCCAATCCCAAAGAAAGGCAATACCTAAGAATGTTCAAACTACCACACAATTGCACTAATCTCACAATCTAGCAAAGTAATTCTGAAAATTCAACAAGCTATGCTTCAATAGTACATGAACAGAGAACTTCCTGATATTCAAACTGGATTTAAAAAAGGCAGAGGAACCAGAGATCAAATTGCCAACATCCATTGGATCATAGGGAAAGCAAGATAATTAAAAAAAAAATCTACTTCTGCTTCATTGACTATGCTAAAGTCTTTGACTGTATGGATCACAACAAACTGTGGAAAATTCTTAAAGACCAGACCACCTTATCTGCCTCCTGATAAATCTGTATGCAGGTCAAGAACCAACAGTTAGAATTGGACGTGGAATAATGGACTGGTTCCAAATTGGGAAAGGAGTACATCAAGGGCATATATTATCACCTTGCTTATTTAACTTATAAGCAGAGTACATCATGTGTAATGCCTGACTGGATGAAGCACAATCTGGAATCAAGATTGCTGGGAGAAGTTTCAGTAACCTCAGATTGCAGATGTCACCACCCGTTATGGCAGAAAGGAAGAGGAACTAAACAGCCCCTTGGTGAAAGTGAAAGAAGAGAGTGAAAATCTGCCTTAAAACAGCATTCAAAAAATGAAGTTCATGGTTCTAATCCCGTCACTTCATGGCAAATAGATGGGGAAACAATGGAAATAGTGACAGATTTTATTTTCTTGGGCTCCAAAATCACTGCAGATGGTGACTGCAGCCATGTAATTAAAAGATGTTTGCTCCTTGGAAGAAAAGCTATGACCAACCTGGATTGCATACTAAAAAGCAGAAACATTACTTTGCCAACAAAGGTCCATGTAGTCAAAGCTATGGCTTTTCCAATAGTCATTATGGATGTTAGAGTTGGACCATAAAGATAGCTGGGCACTGATCAATTCATGCTTTTGAACTGTGGTGTTGGAGAAGACTCTTGAGAGTTCCTTGGACTGTAAGGAGATCAAATCAGTCAATCTTAAAGGAAATCAATCCTAAATATTCATTGGCAGGACTGATGCTGACGCTAAAGCTCCAATACCTGATGTGAAGATCTGACTCATTGGAAAAGACCCTGATGCTGGGAAAGATCAAAGGCAGGAGAAGAAAGGTATGACACAGGATGAGATGGTTTCATGGCATCACCAACTCAATGAACATGAGCAATCTCTGGGAGATGGTGAAGGACAGGGAAGCCTGGTGTGCTGCAGTCCATGGGGTTGCAAAGAGTTGGACATGACTGAGCGACTGAAGAACAATAATGTCTACTGTCTCTAAGGGAGAAGTAGGGAACCTCTGATGTTGACATCACAGAGTGTTTATTTGTTTTTTAATTTTTCTTTATATTTGAGCAGAGTTGATGAACAACATTGTGTTAGTTTCAGGTGTACAGCAAAATGATTTCCAAGACTTTCTCCAAAGAAGACGTACAGATGACCAAGAGACACATGAAGTAATGTTAACACCAAGTGATTTTTATGGTGTGAGTTGATGACAGTCAGAATTATAAAGTGAGTCATATGTGTCCTTGAAAGCAACTCTTCCCAGTTCTTTCCTTCTTCATTTTTCTCCCATTTTAGCAGAAACTTTTCCACCCTAGGCCACTTAGTGATTTCTGACTGCCAGTTTGACCCAACCTGTCATAGAGAACAGCATCTCATACACCAAATAACAGAGCACACAATAAATCACCTAATGCTTTGACATCACTTAATGCAATTGCACTAGGCAGACATTTATGGAGTAGTAATTTTATGCTAAACATAGGCATCATGGAGTGTAGCACAGCCTAGCAGGTGAAGTGGATACATACATAATCCAGATTCAGTGAGATTAGAGAAGTTTAGTATTATGCTTCCATAAGATTTCACTTTTACCAGTGGGATTTATGTGTGTCTATTTTATTTAAGAATTCTATAGGGAAGAAAATGCTCATTTCAGGTGAATAGTACAATTTTAGAACTTAATTAGAGACTGTGATGGAGTGTGGAATGGGATACGGAATTAAAAATGGAAATTCTCTTCATCTCACAAATGAAACCTAGAAAACTGACTATAGGCATCATTTTAGTTACGTGGTGTTAAAACACCTCTTCATATTCTCATACACACATGCATATTTATCACTGTATCCATAGTACTCACAATAGAACATGATATTAGAAAGTATTATAGGTGTATACTCAATAAATATTTTTCTTCTCACATGCTTTGTTTCTTTTTATTTTACTTGGACATTAAAAAATATTGTTAGAGATGTTATAGTTTCACAGCAAAATTGAGCATAAAGTGCATTCTGAAACACCCTTGCCCCTACATATGTGCGGCCTCCCCCACTTTTAGAATTCACTTGAGAATGACAGGGAGAAAGGAAGAGACTTTGCAAAGGAAGGAACAGGCTGAAGCAATTGTGATGCCAGGAGTAGGCATGGTTGAGTTTAGCATAAATGAGCAAGCAGTCTCAGTAGCTTGATGATTCATTCTGATGTATAGTGGGCAATTATATTTCATGGCTAATCAGCTATCAGATTGGAAGTTCAGTTTAGGTTGTTGCTGAGTTGGAAGTTATATTAATATACTAAAGTTGATATGATTATTATAGAAGTAAAAGACATGAAGGTTGAGGCTGTGCATAATGGAGTTAGGGTCAGGATGTATAAGAAGGAACAATTAACTAACACTGACCCAATTATAATGTTGGGAATGGAATGAGTTATACCTTGTTTAATCCTCACAAGAACACTAGAGGTTGGACAGATCCAAGAACAGATCCAAGGTTGCACAGCTAGTATGTTGATGAGATCACATTTTATTATTCCATTCTTGAAGCTCTGGGGAGCTGTTAGAATTGTAGCCAGAGAGTAAGACTATGCCCATAACATATCTACTCAAGTTCTCAGCAACTTCCGTGGAAAACCTCCTTTAGTGTCATTTTAAAATGCAAAGTGGTTAAAATACTACTGTATGCTTAAATAATCATTGAATAAAACACATTTTTAACATGTTTGTATTAATGAATCTGGGCTTCAGAATAACATCATCTTGCGCCAAATATGCTAGTTTTTATACCTTTTATGTGAAAAGGATTGGTTTCCCTCTTCAGGAAAAAAGAGTTGTGGTTATTTATAATAGAGCCTGTCCTTATTCTTAAAACGTAATTAGATTGGACTAACACTACAGGGTTTTATGCTGTCTTAAACTCTGAATAGATAAAAATCCAGAGCAAGTTCTTAAAAAAGTTAAGGATACAGATAACAATAGAATCATGGACATGGTGGATTGCAGTCTTTGGTCAGGAAAGGAAAAAATAAAAGCTACAGTATGTTGTCCTCTGTAATATGTATTTAAGCTTGTGACGTATTTCAGATCTTTAGAGATGTTTTTCAATTTCAAAACTAATAAGACAAAAAGTAAATTAATGTTTTAACTTAATTTTTTTAAACTTTTGTTAAAACACGATGTTTTATTGATTTGTTGTGTTACTTTAGTGAGTGAAAAATATGGTAGAATTTACTTACTAGGACATAATCTCTTATAATATTAAATTTATACTTTAAAAATTTAGAAAAAATATGTGAAAACTATGATCTCCTCAGAGTCATGACTCATTGAATTATTGAACATGAAGTCTGAAATAAATCGTCTTTCTTATTCCTCAGCCAGAATGAACAAATGCTAAGATGTAAAGTATATTGTAAAGTGAAAGAAAAATGGTAACCAGTCTTCCCTTTCTCATTTCTTTGCAAAGAAAATACTGATGCGTTCCAAATGTGCCCAATCCAATTAATATTTAAGGTAATTAAGGGGATAAGCTTGAACATGAAATTTCTCTCTTATATCACAACACCCACATATGCTGATAACCCTGTACCGAGACATATTACTGTACACATATGTTTCCTGAGAATATGTTTTTTAAAACACTGGTTAATCCTAAATAAAAGATAAAAGTGAAAAAATTTTATACACTATTTACAATTAAAAGATGAGAAGTCATGTACATTAAATATTAGTGAAACCAGTAAAAATAATGTTGTGCTAAGTAATTGTTGACATGGTTATGAAACAAAGCAAATAACAAAACAGTGTTTGAAATACGAAAAATGTAATAACATTCTGTTTATAACCTCATATTATTTTATTGAAACTTACTAAAATACGATTATTAGTCTCTCATTGCTGCTACTGCTGCTAAGTCGCTTCAGTCGTGTCCGACTCTGTGCAACCCCATAGACGGCAGCCCACTGGGCTCCCCCGTCCCTGGGATTCTCTAGACTAAAATAAAGCTAGACTTCCCTGGTGGCTCAGATGGTAAAGAATTTGCTTGCAATGCAGAAGACCCAGGTTTGACACCTAGGTGTGGAAGATCCCCTGGAGAAGGAAATGTCAACCCACTCTAGTATTTTTGCCTGGGGAATCCCAAGGGCAGAGAAGTCTGGCAGGCTACAGTCCATGGGGTCACAAAGAGTAGGACACCACTTAGCAACTAAACAGCAACAACAAACAATGATAATAATATCCAGTATTTATTGCCATCTCATACCATATGTATATTACATAATTTAATCTTCATTCAAAAAAAACACCTGAGGTGGATATTAATAGTTTTTTTACTATGCAAATGAGAAAGCTGAACCTCAGAGAAGTTAGTTATTTTTTCAAGGTTATAAAAGTAGTATGTATGCTTCCCAAATTAACAGGCATAAATAGCAAATCAAGTGTCACCATCAATGTAGCAAAGCAGAGCCATGGAAACTAACAATGAATCTAAGCCATGGAAACTAACAATGAAGCACTTTATAATTAAAATAGAGACTGACTAATTGGGCCTGGGGAGCAAAGCAACAAGCAAACTGTATTTTAATATTTTGTTAATAGATGAAGTACTTAAACATTGATGGATATAATTTCATAACATTAAAAATATTGCTATTTCAAGAAAATCATGGGTAAAATTCAAAATCAAAGCTTTGCCATCCGACAGTGATACTTTCATAATTTTTCCACTCTCAAAACTGTGATTCACATTCTAGATTGTTATTCTTAGCCTACCACTACCTTCAACTGAGAAAATAGATAATGGAACTTGTTCAGATTCCAGCTATCCTATTTAAATTCAACTTTCATGTGGAACCATCATCCTTCTTTCCTTCTTCCAATTTTAGTAGCCTTCTATGAAAGGTCAATCTATCAGCTTTTTGCTTTTTCAGAAGTTCCAAACCATCAGTATACCCTCTCTGTGATCTGAATGTTCAACTTCTGTATCTCCTTGGCATGCTGTTATGTTTTAATAATGCCCATCTTAGCAATGGTGGCAACTACAAGAAAATATTCTGAATCTTTTGCCTTTCCAGGTACACGTCTCATGGTTCTCTGGCCACTCCTTTCTCCAGGGTATCTTCCCAACCCAGTGATCGAACCCTGGGTCTCCTGCATTTTGGGCAGATTTTTTTACTGTCTGAGCTTCCAGGGAAGCCCTTACCCATTTTACTCTATTTATTCTATTATAATTCTACTTAAATCAGGCTTTTGTTCATGCTACAACAATGGAACTGCTTTCTAATTGTTATAAATTTAATTGATGCACATTGTATCAATTAAAATTTTCATCTTCCATGACCTCTTTTTTGAACTCTGTTGAGTAGTCAACCTTCCTACCTGGCTTCTCAAAGTTGGCATTCCTCAAGTCTCCAGCTTGGGACTCACTTTCTTCTTGTTTGACATTCTTTCTCTAGACTCTCTAATTTCCTGCTGCATCAAATTAGAAAACACAAGACTGAAGGCCAGATTAGGGCCAGAGCTATAGCTAATTTAGTGGAACTGGAGAATGGAGAATTAAAAGATTGCTCCAGGCTCCAATGGGAGTGGGAGTAAAAGCAAAACAGAAATCTAGGATAAATTATTGCTTCATTTTTAGCTTTAGTTACTGGGAGGCAGAATCATTGCAAGAAATTTGTCATAATGTTTTAGATATGTTAATCTTTAAGATTAACCTATTCAACTATATGTGATTATCTTTAGTACTTTTTTGCTTATAGAGAACTGCTTATAATACAGTCAGTTATCAAAAATATTAAGATACCGAAACTCTCTGTTAAAAATAATAGAAAAAGTAAGCTTAAGTATCAAGCTGGCAATACTGGTAATGTGCATTTATAATTTAATACTATTTAAAATTCTGAATGCTACTATTGCACTCATAAAGTAAAAAATCACTGAGGCAAAAAAAGGAGCTGGAAGCAGTTGCAATATCTTAATTCTCCATTATATCCATCCTCTGGATACTGAAAATAAGGACAAACTGGTAGGACATCACCTAATGTGTTGACATTCATTTTTGAACTAAAAGTGAGGTGACTAGATATATGTTTTGATGTAAAATCATGGAATACGTCAGCATACTGAGAACAGCACTATATCCCATCAACACCATGAATATAGAAAATAAATAAGAGGTGTCAATGAACATAAGAAATAAATGGAAACTGATTCTGATCAGTCTGTGATAGGGTAAGAAAAAATGACATGTCATACAATCGTCTAACAAAATAAGGCTAAACATTTATGGAAACACACATTTAAAAGGGCTTTGTTTAAATACATCTTGAAACTAAGGTTTAACAACTTGAGAAAAATCATAAAAAGTGAGTAGGATAATTCATATTTCTTGTCCCATCTTCAGAATTAAATTAAAATGACAGAAAGATGGAGTGCATCCCTGGGTGTTATGTACAACTGAGGATAGACATTCTGCCCTGAGTTCTAATGTAACTGCTGCTTTTGTTTGTTTGTTTAGCCTTCATGATTTCTGAAATGCAAAGTATTTTTCTAGGTATAAAGCTTACATAACCAGACTAAAAGAAGATCTGAGACCAAATCCATTGAAATGGAAAATCAGGAATACAGTGATGTAAAAACAAATAACACAAATTGACATAATTTTGCAGCACCTGGCATGGATCTTTTCTTTTGACTTCTCAGTCTTCTGCTCCTAAGTCGCTTCAGTCGTATCCGACTCTGTGCGACCCCATAGACGGCAGCCCACCAGGCTCCCCCGTCCCTGGGATTCTCCAGGCAAGAATACTGGAGTGGGTTGCCATTTCCTTCTCCAATGCATGAAAGTAAAAAGCGAAAGTGAAGTCACTCAGTCCTTAGCGACCCCACGGACTGCAGCCTACCAGGCTCCTCCGTCCATGGGATTTGCCAGGCAAGAGCACTGGAGTGGGGTGCCATTGCCTTCTCCATCTCAGTCTTCTAGGTTTTAATTAGTTTGAAAAGAGGTATACTAAAGAGATAAAGTGCTAGTATATCTAGCAAATACCTATCACAGTAGGGGAAGTGGAGAGGTGGGGTTTTTCCCTGAAATAGCTTCATTTCCACATTAAGAAAGGAGAGTATAAAGAAAATACAAAAATTTTACCAAACATGAGAGCAAAAAATGTACCAGTGAATTAACTTACTGCCCAGCCATGGAGTACACTGCCTCGTGTGTACTGGAACAGTCTAATAATTTTTTTAAGGAAATGTCAAATACATTATTTTGATTTTGGAAAATAGTGAAACTTAATAAACTCTTACAATTAAATGAGTGAAAATATAAAAGCAAATTTGGCCCGTAAAATATTCAGTAAAATTTTGATAGAGATGATAGTCCAGATTCAAACAAACATCATATATTCAGAAAAAAATTCCTTAGAAAAACAATAATGAGGAAACAAGAAAAGTAGACATGGAACAAAATATATTGTTTATTGTTTGCTATTTTATATTGAAAAGAGTGAAACGATCATGTATTAGTCTTGATACAATGATTACAAAATGAAACGATCAGGTAATAAA
>SJYQ01000100.1:909844-928311 GCA_006410935.1 Redunca redunca | reverse complement strand
TACATACAAATCACAAGAGGAAATAAAAAAAAACATATCTTGTCCATATAGCAAAAGACTGGGGAAAATATACCCAGGTAGAAGAGAACAAAGAAACAAACCAGAATGAATATGAACATATTTTTAACTAAATTGGCTAAAAACTTCAATTAAAAGAAAAGCTTCTCACAGCAAATGTGGTGATTTTAAAATACATTCACAGATTCTCTTATATTGCTCTCTTCAAGAAGTGAAGCCTAGTTCCTGTCCTTTTAAGTTGGCTGGACTTAATAACTCAACTAATAGAACAAGGTAGTAATGACAGTGTGTGATTTCGAAGACTGGGTCATAAAAATCAATGCTGCATTTGTATTATTCACGTTCTTTCAGATTGCTAGCTGTAGGAGAAGCTACCTGCCCTGATATGAGAACATTAAAGCAGTCTTGGAGAGGCTCTCAAAGTGAAGAATTCAGCCATGTGAATAAGCCATCGTGGAAATGAATCCTGTGGCACCAAATACACCTTGGGTTATTTGCCATCCCTCACGGTACTCTGACTGCCACCATGTAAGAAACCATCAGCTATAAGCATCCAGTTTATATGTTACTGAATTCCTGACAAACAGAAATTTTGAGATAATGCATATTTACTGTCTGAAGACACTAAATCTTGGGGAAAATTTATACAGTGATATATACTTCTGCTTTATTGACTATGCCAAAGCTTTTGTCTGTGTGGTCATTACAAACTGTGGAAAATTCTTAAAGAGATGGGAATACCAGACCACCTCACTGGCCTCCTACGAAATCTGTATGCAAGTCAAGAAGCAACAGTTAGAACAGACTGGTTCTAAGTTGGGAAAGGAATATGTCAAGGCTATATTGGCACCATGCGTATTTAACTTATACACAGAGTGCATCATGCAAAATGCCGAACTGGATGAAACACAAGCTGGAATCAAGATTTCCAGAAGAAATATCAATAACTTCAGATATGCAGATGACACCACGCTTATGGCAGAAAGTGAAGAAGAACTAAAGAACCTCTTGAGGAAAGTGAAAGAGGAGAGTGAAAAAGTTGGCTTAAAACAAAATATTCAGAAAAGTAAGATCATGGCATCTGGTCCCATCATTTCATGGCAAATAAATGGGGAAACAATGGAAACAGTGACAGACTTTATTTTGGAGGGGGCTCCAAAATCAGTGCAGATGATGACTGCAACCATGAAATTACAAGATGCTTGCTCCTAGGAAGAAAAGCTATGACAAACCTATACAGCATATTAAAAAGCAGATATATTTGCCAATGAAGGTTCATATCAGTTCAATTCAAGTCTCTGTCATGTCCAACTCTTTGTGACCCCATGGACTGCAGCACTCCAGGCTTCCCTGTCCATCGCCAACTCCTGGAGCTTACTCAAACTCATGTCCATCGCATCAGTGATGCCATCCAACCATCTCATCCTGTGTCATCCCCTTCTCCTCCCGCCTTCAATCTTTCCCAGCATCAGGGTCTTTCCCAATGAGTCAGTTCTTCACATCACGTGGCCAAAGTATTGGAGTGTCAGCTTCAGCATCAGTCCTTCCAATGAATATTCAGGACTGATTTCCTTTAGGATTGACTGGTTTTATCTCCTTGCAGTCCAAGGGACTCTGGAGTCTTCTCCAACATCACAGTTCAAAAGCATCAGTTCTTCAGCACTCAGCTATTTTTATGGTACAAGTCTAACATCTATACATGACTATGGGGAAACTATAGCTTTGACTAGATGGATGTTTGTTAGCAAAGTAATGTCTTTGCTGTCTAGGTTGGTCAGCCTTGATGGACTTCTTCCCCAATTTGGAAACAGTACATTGTTCCATGTCTGGTTGTAACTGTTGCTTCTTGACCTGCATACAGATTTCTCAGGAGTCAGGTCAGGTGGTCTGGTATTCTCATATCTTTAAGAATTTTCTACAGTTTGTTGTGATATGCACAAAGGCTTTGGCATAATCAATAAAGCAGAAATAGACATTTTTCTGGAATTCTCTTGCTTTTTCTATGATCAAACGGATGTTGGCAATTTGATCTCTAGTTCCTTTGCCTTTTCTAAATCCAGTTTGAACATCTGGAATTTCATTGTTCACATACGGTTGAAGCCTGGCTTAGAGAATTTTGAGCATTACTTTGCTAGTGTGTGCGATAAATGCAATTGTGAGGTAGTTTGAACATTCTTTGTCATTGCCTTTCTTTGGGATTGGAATGAAAACTGAAACTTTTCCAGTCCTGTGGCCACTGCTGAGTTTTCCAAATTTGATGCCATATTTGTGCAGCACTTTCACAGGGTCATCTTTTAGGATTTGAATCATCTCAGCTGGAATTCCATCACCTCCATTAGCTTTGTTTGCAGTGATGCTTCCTAAGGCCCACTTGACTTCACATTCCAGGAAGTCTAGGTGAGTGATCACACCATCGTGGTTATCTGAGTCATGAAGATCTTTTTTGTATAGTATCTTCTACTTCTGTTAGGTCTGTACCATTTCTGTCCTTTATTGTGCTCATATTTGCATGAAATGTTCCCTTGGTATCTCTAATTATTTTGAAGAGATTTCTAGTCTTTCCCGTTCTATTGTTTTCCTCTATTTCTTTGCATTGAACACTGAGGAAGACTTTCTTATCTCTCCTAGTTATTCTTTGGAACTCTGCATTCAAATGGGTATATCTTTCCTTTTCTGCTTTGCCATTAGCTTCTCTTCTATTCACAGCTATTTGTGAATGGTTGTCCCCCTTGGACAACCATTTTGCCTTTTGCATTTCTTTTTCTTGGGGATGGGTGGTCTTGATCACTGTCTCCTGTATAATGTCACGAACTCTGTCCATAGTTCTTCAAGCGCTCTATCAGATCTAATCCTTTGAATCTATTTGTCACTTCCACTGTATAATCATAAGGAATTTGAATTAGGTCCTACCCTAATGGTCTAGTGGTTTTACCCACTTCCTTAAGTTTAAGTCTGAATTTGGCAATAAGGAGTTCATGATCTGAGCCACAGTCATGGTTCCCGATCTTGTTTTTGCTAACTGTGTAGAGCTTCTCCATTTTTGGCTGCAAAGAACATAATCAATCTGATTTTGGTGTTGACCATCTGGTGATGTCCATGTATAGAGTCTTCTCTTGTGTTGTTGGAAGAGAGTGTTTGCTAACTTTGCTAACCTTTGCCCTGGTTCATCTTGTTCTCCAAGGCCAAATATACCTGTTACTCCAGGTATCTCTTGACTTCATATTTTTGCATTCGTCAGTTATGATGAAAAGAATGTCTTTTTTTTTTTTGGCGTTAGTTCTAGAAGGTCTTGTATAAGAGTGTAAAAATAATTATTTTCATAGACATGCAAATTCTGTTTTCTCTGGTGCAGATTCAGTTGACTCTTCCCAACATCCTTTTTCAGTTTTTGCTTCTATTTACATAATCTTTCAATATTCTTATCTATAATTATGTCTGTCTTTTGCATCCTTTGACCAGTTATAATAGCTGTCTGGTTTTCTCATAAATTAATGAGTGTAAAAAATTTAGAATGTGTTTATTTTATATCTGCATTTTAGTTATAATTTTATCTTTTTTGAAATAAAATCAACAATGACACGTTTACTTCAGGGAAGAAAAGCTGTTTTCCTTCAACTGATGCTCATATATTCTTACAAATATAGTATTTTCATGTTATCTTTGGAGTGTTTTCATGTTCAATAAATTCAAACCATTTAATAAATTCTTATTCTGAGTGGTACCAATACACTTACTTCATTATATTAACCATCAAATTACTTTAAGTATTGCTTATGCTTGTATCACTAACGCTAAAGCAGACAGTCAGTAACAGAACAGAATCCCTTCCCTNTTTCACAACAATATGTATCAGAAAACTGTGTTGCAATGTACATTATCTTTTGAATGAAATAAAGTATCACAAATAACAAACCCAGCCAGATTGTCCTTATTAATTAAAGGACATTAATTAAAGGAGTTCAAACACCTATCCATTTCTTCTTGGAGAAAAAAAAAATTCATAATGAAATGTAGTCCACTGAGAGATGATCTCATGATAAAGAATTTAGCCTATTATACAGAGTGAAGTAAGCCAGAAAGAAAAACACCAATACGGTATACTAACACATATATATGGAATTTAGAAAGATGGTAATGATAACCCTATATGCGAGACAGCAAAAGAGACACAGATATAAAGAACAGACTTTTGGACTCTGTGGGAGAGGGAGAGGGTGGAATGATTTGGGAGAATGGCATTGAAACATGTACACTATCATGTAAGAAACGAATCGCTAGTCTAGGTTCGTTACAGGATACAGGATGCTTGGGGCTGGTGCACTGGGACGACGCAGAGAGATGATATGGGTAGGGTGGTGGGAGGGAGGTTCAGGGTTGGGAACTCATGTACACCTGTGGTGGATTCATGTCAATGTATGGCAAAACTAATACAGTATTGTAAAGTAAAAAAATAAAATAAAAAAAGTAAACACCTCAGATACTTTCAGAATGGTATGTCTTATATAGTAAAGAAAATAAAGTAATAGAGTGGAGAATGACTAGAGGCACTGGCTTTTTAAGATGTCTATGAAGCTTTAGACAGTCAAGGAAGTTTCCCCAAGAAGGCCATTTTATCTGAGGCCTGAATGATGAGAAGTAACAAAGAATAATTGAAAATTGAAAAGTGTAAAGACAATGGAAAATGATCATGAGCAGAATATAAACAAAGGAGAGTAGCTAGTATGTGTTGAGCAACATAAAGTAGTGCAAAATTGAGTGGGGAAATCCCCTTCTCAGAGAGGAAGGTAGTGATTTGTTGTAAGGTTAGTAATGGCCTCTTGAATATGTTCATGTCCTAGCCCCCAGAACTTGTGCTGTGATTAAATGGAGAATCATGAGACATGGAGATTATCCTGAATTATATGAGTGGACCCAATGTAATCACAAGTGTTCTTATAAGAGTTAGGCAGGAGTCAGGGAGAATTTGATATTTTTAGAGTATTTCAGATGATAAAACATTTATATTTAGTACTAAATGTGATAAAAGAGAGAGTGGAGAGAAGCGGAGAAGATTAAGGAGGAAAAAATGGTCTACTTTACATTTTTATAAGACATTCTAGATGCTGGATGTAGAATTGGATTAAGGGGCTAAGTGTTGAAGTAAAGAGGACAGTTAAGAAGTTACTGCAGCAATCCAAGCTAGAGATAATAGCCAATTGGACCATTCTGACAGCACTAGGTATGTAGAGTAGTGAGTAGGGAGTAGTGGAAATACAATGAAACATTCTGATTCGGAACATACTATGAACATCAAGTTAATTGATAAACTGCTGGATTGGCTAAGATGGGGAGAGAATGGTATCCCAGGGATAAGGGAGCCTGGTGGGCTGCCGTCTATGGGGTCACATAGAGTCGAACACGACTGAAGCAACTTAGCAGCAGCAGTAGCAGCAACAGCAGCAGTATCAGGCCTTGAGATGATGCTTCTGTAATTTATTACCACAAAATATATTTTGCCCCAGATCTTCTGTTTTGAAGAACCTACCTCTGTTTTTATTCCAGTTATGACTTTCCCATGTGATTGGCATCTGTGGAACTAAGGAAATGAGCCCAGCTGAAGCCTGTCCTGCCCTTCAAAGGTCCAAACCTCAGAACACATATCTTGAATTCTCTGCTCAAATAACCCCAAATTTCATTTCCACTGGAGATCAGGCACACAGGCTTAATAAACCGCCAAGGAGCAACTGATGGCTGGGACTGAAATAGTTATGGGTTGAGGGTGTCTACACTGCATGTATGATGCTCCTTGAATGCAGGGAAACCTAGAAATAAGAAGAGAAGCAGGATGCAAACTAGGTGTGTCCAATGGTACTCTTTCTTCAATCCCACAAATATTAGGGTGTTCCTGCCTAGAGTGTTCAGTTTAATTCTACCATTAGCTAACTTAATTGGTCATTTTATTTCATGGAGAGGCTCCCACTTATGATATCTGAGTTCATAGAATCTGCACTACCTTCATTATAGACTGTCTTGTGACTGCTTTTTGATTGGTTGCAGACTCTCCTTACTCCCTGTAATCACATACAAATTGTATTTACTGTTTAGTACACTATCACATAAACTAGTTACTAAGTTCAACTTGTTATACAAAATATAGAGAGCAAGGTATATGTTTCAATTAACCTGATTTCCTCTTCTATTTTTCTTTGGATTGTTGATTTTATCAATGTGCCCAAGAAAAGTAAAAACAATGTGTTCTAGCAGCATCTTGTTCTTAACTCCCTTAGAGTACTGGACCTCTGCCTTACATTTTAATTCATCAAGATTGTAGACTTCATAGCTTTCACTTATACAATTTGAGTTGATTTATTTTTTGAATAATAAAATCATGGAGAATGAAGAAAGATGAATGACCATTCAGTTTACTCCTTTTCTTTGGTGGGAATCCACAGCATCCTTGAAGATAACTAAAGATTAATTGTCCATCTAATTAGCTAAACTTAGACTACCAGATGCATATATTGCAGGACTCTGAGCAGTTTTAAACTCACCAATGTCTAATAAAAACTGCCCAGAATAGAAACAAATCTCATAATTTTACATGGCAGAAGTAACAGTAATTTGATTACCAGGGCTACTATTCTTTCAAGGGAGAATCTTAGAGACCCCAAATTCATTCATGCCCAGTGTCCACATGGAACATTGTTCTTACTATCATCAAAGTATTCACGTTTTTATAAACTTATGCTATCTTATGTTTAATTCAGCTGTATCTACTCAATTTTTATCCTTTACATTTTACCTTCAGGGATTTTTTTNAAAAAAAAAAAAAAAAAAAAAAAAAAAAAGAAAGGACAAATTAACACTGGAAAGAAAATTTAAACTTGCTAGCCTAATAGCTTTGCTCAACTATTTAATTCCTTCTATAGCATATATAATCCCAAACATACAATTCATTAGCTACTAAGAAGGTGTATTCCTTGATATCTGATCATTCAATTATCCACTTTTGCTATAATGACTTGAAAAACTGTTGTTCAGTTACTAATTTGTGTCCAGCTCATTGCAACCACATGGACTGCAACAGGAAAGGCTTCCCTCTCTTTCATTATCTCTTGGAGTTGGTTCAAACTCATGTTTATTGAGTTGATGATGCATTCAACCACATCGTGCTCTGCCTCCCCTTCTATTGCCCTCAGTCTTTCCCAGCATCAGGGTCTTTTTCAATGAGTTGAATCTTTGCATCAGGTTGCCAAAGTATTACAGCTTCAGCTTTAGTATCAGTCCTTCCAATGAATATTCAGGACTGATTTCCCTTAGGATGGACTGGTTGGATCTCCTTGCAGTCCTAAGGGACTCTCAAGAGTCTTCTCCAGAACCACAGTTCAGAAGCGTCAATTCTTTGGTGCTCAATCTCGTTATGGTTCACCTCTCACCTCTGTACATGACTACTGGAAAAAACCATAGCTTTGAGTGCATGAACCTTGATCAGCAAAGGGATGTTTCTGCTTTTTAATATGCTTTGTTTGTCATAGCTTTTTTTCCCAAGGACCAAGTGTCTTTTAATTTTGTGACTGCAGTCACCATCCACAGTGATTTTACAGCTCAAGAAAATAAAATCTGTCACTGTTTCCACTTCTTCCCCATCTTTTTGCCATGAAGTGATGGGACCAGATGTCATGACTTATTAGTTTTTTGAATGTTGAGTTTTAAGCCAACTTTTTCACTCCCCTCTTCCAGCCTTGTCAAGAGGCTCTTTAGTTCCTCTTTGCTTTTTGCCATTGAAGAGGTATCATCTGCATATCTGAGGTTGTTGATATTTCTCCTGGCAATCTTTATTCCAGCTTGTGATTAATCATCCTGGCATTTTGCATAGTGTACACTGCATATAAGTTAAAAAAGCAGGGTGACAGTATTTAGCCTTTATGTACTCCTTTCCCAATTTGGAAATTCTCCATTGTCCCATGTCCAGTCTAACTGTCACTTCTTGACCAGCATACAAGTTTCTCAGGAGGCAAGTAAAGTGGTCTGATATTCCCATCTCTTTTAAGAATTTTCCACAGTTTATTGTGATCCACACAGTCAAAGGCTGGTATACTCAATGAAGCAGATTTTTTTTCCCCTGGAATTCTCTTGTCTTTTCTATGATCCAACGGATGTAGAAATTTGATGTCTGATTCCTCTGCCTTTTCTCAATCCATCTTTCACATTTAGAAGTTCTCATTACACATATGGCTGAAGCCTGTCTTGAAGATTTGAGCATTACTTTGTTAGCATGTGAAATGAGGGCTTCCTTGATGGTGCAGAGGGTAAAGCATCTGCCTAAAATATGGGAGACCCAGGTTCGATCCCTGGGTTGGGAAGATCCCCTGGGGAAGGAACTGGCAACCCACTCTAGTACTCTTGCCTTGAAAATCTCATGGACAGAGAAGCCTGGTAGGCTAGAGTCCATGGGGTGCCAAGGAGTTGGACACAACTGAATGACTTCACTTGTTAGCATGTGAAATGAGCGTAATTGTACAGTAGTTTGAACATTCTTTGGCATTGCCTTGTTTTTGGAGATTGGAATGAAAGCTGATTTTTTTCCAGTCTGTGCTCACTGTTGAGATTCTCTAATTTGCTGACATATGGAGTGTAGCACTTTAACAGCCTCATCTTTTATGATTTGAAATAGCTCAGCTGGAATTCCATCACCTCCACTAGCTTTTTCATAGTAATGTTTCCTGGGTCCCACTTGACTTCACACTCCAGAATGTCTGGCTGTAGATAACTGACCACACTATCATGGTTATCTGGGTCATTAAGACTTTTTTTTTTGGTATAGTTCTTTATATTCTTGTCACCTGTTCTTAATCTCTTTTGCTTCTGTTAGGTCCTTGTCATTTCTGTACTTTATTGTGCCCATCTTTGCTTGAAATGTTCCCCTAGTATCTCTAATTTTCTTGAAGAGATCTCTAGACTTTCCCCTTCTATTGTTTTCCTCTGTTTCTTTGCACTGTTCACTTAAGAAGACTTTCTTATCTCCCCTCACTATTCTCTGGGGCTCTGCACTCAATTGGGTCTATCTTTCCCTTTCTTCTTTGCATTTCATTGTTCTTCTTTTCTCAGCTATTTGTAAGTCCTCCTCAGACAACCACTTTACCTTCTTGCTTTTCTTTTTCTAGGGGATGGTTTTGGTCACCACCTCCTATACATTGTTATGAACCTCCATCCATATTTCTTCAGGCACTCTGAATCTGATTTAGGTCATACCTGATTGCCAGATGGTTTACCTCAAATTCATGGTCCAATGAATATGCTCCAACAAATACATTCACATCAGTGAAAATTTTTATGTCTAAAAGAAAGGATGTTAGAACGCTAGCATTTTTGTTGAACTCCTCTCATGATATCCTATTGTTACTAACCACTTCCCCATCTTTCCTGAGAATTTAGCCTTTAATGGGACTTAATATTGAAAATATCAAGCACCTGTGGACACTGTCAATGTGGGTACAATTCAGATATTAGATTTAGTATTTTTACCATGTTTCTTCGTTTTTTAGAATTTATATGTTGGTAAATGTTTGTTGCAGTGCCGAAATTAAATCCAGTCTATAGCTGACACAGTATCATATCTTTGTATTTTACATGTAGATGTATCATTTTGGCTTCTTTAAATATTAAGCAATATTATAATTGGTAACATTAAAAACATTCTATTTTGCAGAAATCCTCTGTGGATTGTTATATTAGTGGTTGAAAGCAGTTTAGAGATTTCCAGGAAGACGTATGGGGGTTTGGATACACTTGGAACCCATTCTTTTCCTTCAATTTAAAATAATGTAATATAGGTTCCCACTGTCTGAAAATTTGCTTTCCAACACACTGGCAGACACAAATTAGGTTTTGATACTTAGAGATGTCTGTGTTCTGCTTTATTGTATTGCTTTTGTTTAGCATGTCTGAGTTTCCTATCACCAATTTAATTGTAAACCATTTGGAAGTTTATCTTAGGCTTCTTTGCATCTGTATTGAACATAAAATATGTTGAATGTGAAGCAGGTACTTTACACAACTTGAATCAACTGTATTCAAGTTGATTAAACTTCACACACACACACACACACACACACACACACACACACACACACACACACGGTTTCCCTGAAATCACCTGGATTGCCAATCTTAGAATATAGTCTCTCCTATAGTCTGTTTTCTAGTACATCATTTTAGTGAGTTTTGGAAGTGATTCTTCTATCTACTCTGCTTATTAGGGTAAAGAAGACTAAGAAATGCTTAGTTGCTGGATGAAAATCTGTTAAAATGTGAATTAATATCTTTAGCTTTTCTATAATGATGCTTGAATTTTCTCAATGTATATTCAATTTATTATAACAAAAATGTTTTAGAATAAGTATATTTTGATATTAACAGACAGAATTTAAATAACAACAATCCAATTACTAAGTCTTGCCATTTTAAATTAACCTCAACTGAGAAGGAAATGGCAACCTACTCCAGTATTCTTGCTTGGAGAATCCCATGGATGGAGGAGCCTAGTAGGCTACAGTCCACGGGGTCGCAAAGAGTCGGACACGACTGAACGACTTCCCTTCTTCACTTCATGAATGAGAAGGTGAGATTGATTTAAAACTAGCTGACAGCAAGTGTGGAAAACTCCGCAGTGGCCACAGGACTGGAAAAGGTCGGTTTTAATTCCAATCTCAAAGAAAGGCATTGTCAAAGAATGCTCAAACTATTGACCAATTGCACTCACTTCACACACTAGCAAAGTAATGCTGAAAATTCTCCAAGCTAGTGTATTCTCCAAGAGTACATGAACCTAGTACTTACAGATGCTCAAGTTGGAAGGCAGAGAAACCAGAGATCAAATTGCCAACATCACTTGGATCATAGCAAAAGCAAGAGAATTCCAGAAAAACATATACTTCTGCTTTATTGACTATGTCAAAGCCTTTAACTCTATGGATCACAACAAACTGGAAAATTCTTCACGAGATGGGTATACCAGACCACCTGACCTGCCTCTTGAGAAATCTGTGTGCAGGTCAGGAAGCAACAGTTAGTACCAGACATGGAACAATAGACTGGTTCCAAATTGGGAAAGGAGAATGTCAATGCTGTATATTGTCACCCTGCTTATTTAACTTATATGCAGAGTACATTATGTGAAATGCAGGGCTGAATAAAGCACAGTTAAGTTCAGTCACTCAGTCGTGTCTGACTCTTTGTGACCCATGAACTACAGCACACAGGGCTTCCCTGCCCATCACCAACTCCTGGAGTCCACCCAAACCCATGTCCATTGAGTCGGTGATACCATCCAACCATCTTATCCCCTGTTGTCCCCTTCTCCTCCTGCCCTCAATCTTTCCCAGTATCAAGGTCTTTTCCAATGAGTCAGCTCTTCACATGAGGTGGCCAAAGTATTGGAGTTTCAGCTTCAACATCAGTCCTTCAAAACAACACCCAGGACTTATCTCTTTTAGGTTGGACTGGTTGGATCTCCTTGTAGTCCAAGGGTCTTCTCCAACACCACAGTTCAAAAGCATCGATTCTTTGATGCTCAACTTTCTTTATAGTCCAACTCTCATATCCATACATGACTACTGGAAAAACCATAGCCTTGACTAGATGGACCTTTGTTGACAAAGTAATGTCTCTGCTTTTTAATATGCATCTTTCAGTGTCCTATCTTTCTTTATAATCTAATAAGGTAGAGTTGGAATCCAAATTTCTAAGAGTAATATCAATAACCTCAGATGTGCAGATGACACCACCCTATGGCAGAAGGCAAAGAAAAACTAAAGAGCCTCTTGATAAAAATGAAAGAAGAGGGTGAAAAAGTTGGCTTAAAGCTCAACATTAGAAAACTAAGATCATGGCATCCAGTGCCATCATTTCATGGCAAATAGATGGGAAAACAGTGGAAACAGTGAAAGACTTTATTTTTGGGGGCTCCAAAATCACTGCAGATGGTGACTGCAGCCATGAAATTAAAAGACACTTGCTCCTTGGAAGAAAAACTATGACCAACCTATACAGCATATTAAAAAGCAGAAACATAACTTTTTTGACAAAGGTCTGTATGGTCAAAGCTATGTTTTTTGCGCTAGTCATGTATAGATGTGAGAGTTGGATTATAAAGAAAGTTGAGCACTGAAGAACTGATGTTTTTGAACTGTGGTGTTGGGGAAGACTCTTGAGAGTCCTTTGGACTGCAAGGAGATAAAATTAGTCAATCCTAAGGGAAATCAGTCCTGAATGTTCATTGGAAAGATTGATCCTGAAGCTCCAATACTTTGGTCACTTGATGTGAAGAACTGACTCCTTTGAAAAGGCCCTGATGCTGGGAAAGTTTGAAGGCAGGTGGATAAAGGGATGACAGAGGATGAGATGGTTGGATGGTGTCACTGACCCGATAGACATGAGTTTGAACAAGCTCTGGGCACTGGTGTTGGACAAGGAAACCTGGTGTGCTGCAGTCTATGGGTTGCAAAGAGTCGTACACAGCTGAGCAATTTAACTGAACTCAATTGATAACTCTTCTAATGCACTTAAAGATGCTCAAGACAAAGATGACTGCAAGTATCTAGGTGTGATGTTATGACGGTCTGATTAAACTTCAAGGTATTGCAATAGAAAGTTACAGAAGATTAGTAAAAATGTCAAGAGAACATGCTGGTTTATCTAACTCAGTAGTTGAAGTGCCCAGAGGAATTTAAACATCGAGTTGTTAATGCTGAGATAAGAGAGGTGGTGTAGTATGCTAGACACATTTTCATGCTAATAGCAATATTGGAAAGTTATAAAATAGAATCTGATTTTAAGTTGGAACAGTTATTGTGTGTTTTTGTGAGTCTGCAGTGACTGTTAGACATCTAAGTGGAACTGTGTATGAAGTATTGATTTGGAAATTGGGTGAGTGAGGATAGTTGAAAATACAGATTTGGGGGTTGTATGACATAGAAATAATGGTTGAAACCATAAAAGTAAATGAACTCTGCAAGAGAGTGATCATAAAGTGTGAAGAGTTCTATTTTAAAGCTCTTATTTTCCTTTAAAAGAATTCATTGTGACTTACTCATCCACATCCATGCAGCAAATTTGGATTGTAAATATGCCACTTGTCCTCCAACTTTGTATGGATGTTCTAAGTGGGTCAGAGTAGTTGAATCCATAAACTTAGCTATTCCCAACATATTTTATCTCAGCATTGGATAAAGTAAATTAAAAAAAAAAACTAAAACACACTTTAGCTGTACTTATGTACAATGCACCTGTCAAATATGTTAGNGTTAGTTTTCTCTTTGAACATATTCCTAGAATTAGAATAGTGAATCAAGACTTGTTATTGTACTTAAGGCTCTTGGTTCACATTTAAGAGACAAGATAACTGCAGTCATGTAAGATAATCCCAGGTTCTGTGGATGTATGTAAAGTTGTAAGTGATTGATTCTTTTGCTCATGGCCTCAAAGAGCAGACTTCTTTAATAGCTTTACAAGGTAGTTTTAAGATCAGAGTAGAATTAACAGCCTCTTCACCCATTCCATTCTGCTTACTTTTATTCTGAGCAATGTATCATTTCATCATAATCATATTCATCATGTATTTTAGAGAATATGCCACTTGGCCTGGGTATGCTTTCTCCATGATCAATCATTCAAATTCCTATTCAAAGATTGCTTTTCAACTCTGAGCTAGGATTTGTGGAAACATCAAAATATTTAATTTGTTGGCTTATATTATACTTGTATAGATGATGCATATATAAAATGTATAGATCTCTTTGGAAAGGCAATTTTATATAAAATTCAAGAAGAATAGAAGAAACACTATGCACAGTGTTACACAGCAATAGTTGAATACATGTCAAATGAGTGTAAATAAAGAATGTGCTTTTTAATATGCTGTCTAGGTTGGTCGTAGTATTTCTTCCAAGGAGCAAGCGTCTTTTAATTTCATGGCTGTAGTCACCATCTGCAGTGATTTTGGAGCTCCCAAAATAAAGTTTCTCAGTGTTTCCATTGTTTCCCCATTTTTTGCTATGAAGTGATGGGACTGGATGCCATGATCTTAGCTTTCTGAATGTTGAGTTGTAAGCCAACTTTTTCACCCTCTTCTTTCACTGTCATCAAAAGGCCCTTTAATTCTTCTTCGCTTTCTGCCATAGTGGTGGCGTCAACTGCATATCTGAGGTTATTGATATTTCCCCTGGCAATCTTGATTCCAGCTTGTGCTTCATCCAACCCAAGGGTTTCTCATGATATACTCTGCATATAAGTTAAAAAAGCAGGGTGACAATATACAGCCTTGACGTACTCCTTTTCCTATTTAGAACCAGTCTGTTATTCCATGTCTAGTTCTAACTGTCGCTTCCTGACCTGCATACAGGTTTCTCAAGAGGCAGGTCAGGTGGTCTGGTATTCCCATCTCCTTCAGAATTTTCCACAGTTTATTGTGATCCACACAGTCAAAGGCTTGGGCATAGTCAATAAAGCAGAAAGACATGTTCTTCTGGAACTCTCTTGCTTTTTCAATGATCCTGTGGATGTTGGTAATTTGACCTCTGGTTCCTTTTCTAAAACCAGCTTGAACATCTGGAAGTTCACGGTTCATGTATTGCTGAAGCCTGGCTTGGAGAATTTTGAACATTACTTTACTAACATGTGAGATGAGTGCAATTGTGTGGTAGTATGAGCATACTTTGGCATTGCCTTTCTTTGGGATTGGTGTGAAAGCTGACCTTAAAAGTCCTGTGGCCATTGCTGAGTTTTCCAAATTTGCTGGCATATTGAGTGCAGCACTTTCACAGCATCATCTTTTAGGATATAAATAGCTCCACTGGAATTCCATCACCTCCACTAGCTTTGTTCATAGTGATGCTTTCTAAGGCCCACTTGACTTCACATTCCAGGATGTCTGGCTCTAGGTGAGTGTGAGTGATCACACCATCATGATTATCTTGGTCATGAAGATCTTTATTGTACAGTTCTTCTGTGTGATCTTGCCACCTCTTCTTAATATCTTCTGCTTCTGTTAGGTCTCTACCATTTCTGTCCTTATTGAGAGCATCTTTGCAAGAAATGTTCCCTTGGTATCTCTAATTTTCTTGAAGAGATCTCTAGTCTTTCCCATTCTGTTGTTTTCCTCTATTTCTTTGCATTGATTGCCAAGGAAGGCTTTCTTATTTCTCCTTGCTATTCTTTGGAATTCTGCATTCAGATGCTTATATCTTTCCTTTTCTCTTTTGCGTTCATTTCTCTTCTTTTCACAGCTATTCCTAAGGCCTCCCCAGAAGGCCATTTTGCTTTTTTGCAGTTCTTTTTCTTGGAGATGGTCTTGATTCCTGTGTCCTGTACAATGTCACAAACCTCTGTCCATAGTTCATCAGGCACTCTGCCTATCAGATCTAGTTCCTTAAATCAATTTCTCACTTCTACAGTATAGTCATAAGTGATGTGATTTAGGTCATACCTGAATGGTCTAGTAGTTTTCCCCACTTTCTTCAATTTAAGTCTGAATTTGTGAATAAGAAGTTCATGATCTGAGCCACAGTCAGCTCCCTGTCTTGTTCTTGCTGACTGTATAGAGCTTCTCCATCTTTGGCTACAAAGAATATAATCAATCTGATTTCGGTTTTGACCATCTGATCATGTCCATATGTAGCGTCTTCTCTTGTGTTGCTGGAAGAGGGTGTTTTCTATGACCAGTGAGTTCTCTTGACAGAACTCTATTAGCCTTTGCACTGCTTCATTCTGTACTCCAAGGCCAAATTTGCCTGTTACTCCAGGTGTTTCTTGACTTCCTATTTTTGCATTCCAGTCCTCTATAATGAAAAGGACATCTTTTTTGGATGTTAGTTCTGAAAGGTCTTGTAGGTCTTCATAAAACCGTTCAACTTCCGCTTCTTCAGCATTACTGGTCAGGGCATAGACTTGAATTACCATGATATTGAATGGTTTGCCTTGGAAAGAACAGAGATCATTCTGTTGTTTTTGAGATTGCATCCAAGGGAAGCTCAGAGTGAGGGTCATTGGAACTTCCAATCTATAGTAGGTCAGTAAAGTGATAACCTGGAATTGTGACTGGGCTCTGAAGAGGAAAGGGGAGTTAATGTTGCAGGACTGAGCCTTAACCTATTGAATCTGTCATTATCTCTGGATAGATAGGGTCAGAACTGAGTTGAATTGTAGAACAATTAGCTGATGTCTTTTCATTGCTTTATGATCTGGGGGAAATCCTTCACCTCCATGATGGAATTTGGTGACCAGCAGATTTACTATTTAGTTTATTAGTAAACCAGATTATTTGGGGGTAACTAATAATATCAGGATACTTATAGTCTAACTCTGGTGTCAGGTACATGTTTCCTCAAGAGTAATTATCCCCATAGCAACATCATAAGCAGGATGTAAGAGACTAATAATGATTTAACTTAGCTTAATGGGATCAAAATGCTGAATATTAATTCTTCCTTGTGAATAATTTTTTAGAAATATGACTTTGGTACAACTGCGTAACTTTTCTGAGTCTCAGTTTCAGTGTTTTGAATATTCTTGGTATATTGCAATTGCTCAATAAATATTAGCCTCCCTCTTCATTGTTTAGTTAATGACTTTGATAATGCCCATTTCAACATTTGCAAGCACCTACTCCAGAGTATTTTCCATGTCTTCCTGTCTTCTTTCTCATTTTCATTTTTTTCCTCACATCTTTCCAAAAGATCTCTCTTATCATGTTCTTTTGTTCCATCTTAATTTGTAAAGACACAGTGATGATACTACTGATACTTAACAGTTAACAAAAAATTTATATACACCAGAGCTTGTGATAAATGCTTTATATGAATGTTACTTAATTTTAATAACAACTACATATGATAAGATCTACCAAGCTTATTCCNTGATAAATGCTTTATATGAATGTTACTTAATTTTAATAACAACCACATATGATAAGATCTACCAAGCTTATTCCCTTATTCTCATACAGGGAATAAAGTTTTGGAGATAAGTACTTTCTCCATGTTACACAACTGGTAAGTAGCACAGCTGAGATTCAAATCCACATGTAGCCAAAATCCAAGATCTTTCTCAATTTAGCAAAGAACTTGCTTCCCAAAGTCTAAGATGTAGAGAGCAAAATGTAACCAGAGGTTAAAGTATGTTTGACCACGAGTTGTTAAGATTGGTCCTATAGAAGTTGTTTTAGTGTGTCTTTCTCTTCTATTCCAAGAACACTTTAATATTAAGTTATATTGCTAGAGTAAATAAAAATAATATATAATACACAAAATCAGAGGATTTTCTCCATGTTGTACATAGCAGGTGAAATCTTAAAATGGGATCATCTATCACCCTTGAAGTTAAGAATGAAGGTAGAAGCAGAAATTTGGGAATATTCAAGTCATTTTTAGTACTGCTCAAATTTATAGTCTCAAAAGTGTCATAATCTTTAACTAATTAATATATGAGATTCTTAGTTGCATTTATCATTTAATTTATATTACTATAAGAAATTATTTTGGTTGAGCTATCCAGAAGCATATTTTCAACTTATTTATTTTTTTGTACAGTGTTTATAGTAGTTGTTTTTCTACTTCTAAGATTGTAGTTATTTTGTATAAGAAGGCTTTCTGCAATGTTTAATGTATACCCCTAAATCAAGAAGAATAACTTATTGAATAGGAACAAATAATGTAACAATTTCAGACTCTATCTTACTATTCTTCAAGACAGCATAAAAGAATTTCAACTTGTGGAAACTATTTCTAATTTTGTTACTTCAAAGGCCTTTGTAAATTAGTTTTAGAATTCATTTCCCATTCCCCCACCCAACCTCTGTTGAAGTAGAGAGTGGCACTTTGCTTCTCATTCTGTTTGAAACTGCTATTAACACTTACCACATTCTGAAATGTTACAGTTTCTTCTGTGAATCACACCTCCAAAAACATCTAGAAATGCATGACAATTCATTTTAAATGTAGGTGGTATTTTAATAAAATGGTATTTTTGAATTTACAATAATATGGACTGGTTAACAAGAGCTCATTGATGGACTTAAAGGGCTAAATAAACCAAATATCACTTTTGATTTGATGTTGGAAAATTTCAGCAATTTATACTGGATTTACTTTTCAACTATTTCAGGATACCTACTTTTTGTTCTGAAAAGAAACCCATCCATCCAATTTGTTTCAATTTACATAATTATTTTGTTTTTACCAAGAACAATACTAACAACAAAATGTGTAACATCTATTCCTCAATAAAAAAATTAAAGGGGATTTATATACCCATTATGGGAGCCAGATCACCTCAAGTCCTCTGTAATGTAAATACTCTGCACTAAATATCTTTGTAGCATTTTCCTGAAGGATATTTACCATAATATAGAGTTAATTATGAAACTGTTAAAAGATAAAAAGAAATTAATAGACAGTGTGAAGAAAATAAGAAGC
>SJYQ01000100.1:896695-906787 GCA_006410935.1 Redunca redunca | reverse complement strand
TGACAGATGAAGTGATATAATTTCTTAGATACATTCAAAATCATCTGAAGGGGGAAGGTTGAATAAGGGTGAGTCTGGGCCAAGACTGACCAATGTTGATGGTGCTGAATTCAAGTGGTAGGAAGATAAGAATTTTTCATGCAAAGCTATTTATGTGCATGTTCAAAATTCTCCATTATGAAAATTAAAACAATATCAGTACTAAATATTCCCATCACCAAAACCCACACTTTAAAACACTCACTGAAGGGGATTCAGGATGGGGGACACATGTACACCCATGGCTGATTCATGTCAATGTATGGCAAAAACCACTACAATATTATAAAGTATTTAGCCTTCAATTAAAAGAAATAAATTAATTTAAAAAATTAAATTCTTTATTAACATTTATTTGAGAAAGAGTCATCTTCTCTGTTTTGGGGGAAACTGAATAATCTTTCCTTGCCTTTTGTTCTCATCTTTATGTCAGTAAGAGTTGAATTAAATAATTTCTTTGTCTACTGCTATATAATTTAGTTTTTAACTGAGATATCACAAATAAGCAAAGAAGCAAACAAACGGTGTATCACTTCTAATAATGTGGTTTAGAATTGGTGAGTCCCATGCTAAAAAACCTGTTATCATCATTGCTATTGACAAGGAGGGTTAAATTGTTTTAGAAAAAAGAGATTATTTGGTGATAATGCCTCTTAACCTCATTTCTAAAATCACTGAACATCTTAGTAATGGGTCACGGCTGTGTACAGATTTTAATAAAAAAATCTGGTATATGCTACTAAACCCATACACACTGTGCAGTTGGACTTCAGCCTAGAGGTTGCTTAGTCATTTTTAAAAACAATATGTTACCTTCATTTTGAGAAATTGCAATGAGATTCTTTGGTTACCAATTAAAAGGCAGTAGTGAAGAGGAGGGGAAGAGATGCTGGCAGGACTTATATTAAGCAGAGATATAGTGGGACTGCAAATGTGAATTCATTTTAGTGGTGCAACTGAGAATCCCAGCCCCCAAATCTATAACTTCAGTTACCTGATTATATACTGTTTTGAGGTGAGAGAATTAAAGATTCATGATTTATAAAATAAAAGTCTGAATGTGAAAAAAACAGACCATAAAGAAACTAAAATACGCCAACGTGATAAAACCAATGCATGTAACATTATTGAAAAACAACAATTAATATGAAATTTAGAGTGTATGTGACAAACTAGAAAACACAGGAACTGGTGTGTTAGATACAGCAATGTGAGTGGTAGCTCCTGTACACGTGTGAGGGAGAATCCCTTCCTAGCAGAGAGGCCTCAACTGGAGGCTGTAGATGGACGGTGAGATTTGGTCACACTAGGTGATAACACCAAAGTGGAAGTGAGTGCTGGGGACACTAAAAAATGCATTCCTTAGTATCCAGGCTTTTTTCTACAATATTCAATCACTACCTGGGGAGCTTACATCAATTTCTTTCAGTCTTTTTATCTAAAAAACGGAAAAGCTATTTATAAAGTTGTCTATGTGACAGCATTCTCCACATCAACAGTGCAGAAAGAACTGGAGCATTGATAAAGAAATAGGAGAGTGAGGCTCCTAAATACAATTAAGAATTAGTGCTCTAGTGCAGAAGGACACCTCAGAAGCTAGCCATCTTGGGGAGGCACTGAAAATTTGGAAGACAGTTGATAAGGCAGTGAGGTAATTCCAAAAATGAGTGATTGCAGTGACCAGAGTGATATGAGTGAGTGAGTCACTTAGGGGGCAAAATTTAAGATTGCGTTCATGTTAGGGGGGGCTGAACCAACACTTGTACTGCCCTGATGAGAACTTCCTTCACATTTGAGCCCTAGATAGCTTCCTCCCGGAAGACAGAATGAAAACCACAATCACAGAAACTAATCAAACTGATCACATGGACCACAACCTTGTCTAACTCAATGAAACTATGAGCCATGCCCATGTGTGGCCACCCAACACAGACAGGTGATGATGGAGAATTCTGTCAAAATGTAGTTCACTGGAGAAGGGAATGGCAAAACACTTCGGTATTCTTGTCTTGAGAACCCCACGAACAATGAAAAGGCAAAAAGATATGACACTGAAAGATGAACTCCCCAGGTTGGTAGGTGCCCAATATGCTACTGGAGATCAGTGGAGAAATAGCTGACCATTGTATCTAATATATGGGCAAGAATCCCTTTGAAGAAATGGAGTAGCCCTCAGGGTCATCAGAAGTGTCTGAAATGCAGTCCTTGCAATCTCAAAAATGACAGCATGATCTCTGTTTGTTTCCAAGGCAAACCATTGAATATCACAGTTATCCAAGTCTATGCCCCAACCAATAATGCTGAAGAAGTTGTAGTTGAACAGTTCTATGAAGACCTATAAGCCCTTCTAGAACTAACACACACAAAAAGATGTCCTTTTCATCACAGGGGACTGGAATGCAAAAGTAGGAAGTCAAGAGATACATGGAGTAATAGGCAAATTTGACATTGGAGTACAAAATGAAGCAGGGCAATAGCTAACAGATTTTGCCAATGAATGCAATGGTCGTAGCAGACTCTCTCTTCCAACAATACAAGAGAAGACTCTACACATGGACATCACCAGATGGTCAATAGCAAAATCAGATTGATTATATCCTTTGCAGCCAAAGATGGAGAAGGTCTATACAGTCAGCAAAAACAAGACCAGGAGCTGACTGTGGCTGAGATAATGAACTCCTTATTGCCAAATTCAGACTTAAATTGAAGAAACTAGGGAAAACCACTAGACCATTCAGGTCTGACTTAAATCAAACCCTTATGATTATACAGTGAAAGTGAGAAATATATTCAAGGGATTAGATCTGATAGACAGCGTGCTGGAATAACTATGGACAGAGGTTCATGACGTAGTACAGGAGGCAGTGACCAAGACCATCCCCAAGAAAAAGAAATGCAAAAAGGCAAAATATTTGTCTGATGAGGCCTTAAAAATAGCTGAGAAAAGAAGAGACACTAAAGGCAGGGAGAAAAGGAAACATATACCCATCTAAATGTAGAGTTCCAGAAAATAGCAAGAAGAGATAAGAAAGGCTTCCTCAGTGATCAATGCAAAGAAATAGAGGAAAACAGTAGCATGGGAAAGACCAGAGATCTCTTCAAGAAAATTAGAGTCACCAAGGGAACATTACATACAGATAGGCATAATAAAGGACAGAAATGATATTGACCTGACAGAAGTAGAAGATATTAAGAAGTGGCAAGAATACACAGAACTATATAAAAAAGATTTAATAACCCAGAGAACCATGATTGTGTGATCACTCATTTAGAGCCAGACATCCTGGAGTTCGAAGTTTAGTGGGACTTAGGAAGTGTCACTTTGAAAAAAGGTAGTGGAGGTGATGGAATTCTAGCTGAGCTATTTCAAGTCCTAAAAGATGATGCTGTAAAAGTGCTGCACTCAATATGCCAGCAAATTTGGGAAACTAGCAGTGGCCACAGGCCTGGAAAAGGTCAGTTTTCATTCCAATTCCAAAGAAGGGCAACTCCAAAGAACTTTCAAACTACTGCACAGTTGCACGCATCTCACACGCTAGGAAAGTAATGCTCCTAAGAAAGAAATTCTCCAAGCCAGGCTTCAGCAATACGTGAACTGAGAACTTCTAGATGCTCAAGCTGGATTTAGAAAAGGCAGAGGAACCAGAGACCAAATTGCCAATATCCGCTGGATCATAGAAAAAACAAGAGAATTCCAGAAAAACATCTACTTCTTCATTGACTATATTAAAGCCTTGACTGTGTGGATCACTACAAACTGGAAAATTCTTCAAGAGATGGGACTACTAGACCACCTTACCTGCCTCCTGAGAAACCTGTATGCAGGTTAAGAAGCAACAGTCAGAACCGGACATGGAACAACAAACTGGTTCCAAATTGGCAAAGGAAAATGCCAAGGTTGTATATTGCCACCTGCTTATTTAAATTATATGCAGAGTCCATCATGTGAAATGCTAGGCTGGATGAAGCACAAGCTGGAATTAAGGCTGCTGAGAGAAATATCAATAACCTCAGATATGCAAATAACACCATCCTTATGGCAGAATGCGAAGAGGAATTAAAGAGCGTCTTGATGAAACTAAAAGAGGAGAGTGGAAAAAAGTGGCTTAAAACTCAACATTCAAAAATGAGATCATGGCATCTGGTCCTATCACTTCATGGCAAATAGGTGGGGAAACAATGGAAATAGTGACAGACTTTATTTGCTTGGGCTCCAAAATCACTTCAGATGGTGACTGCAGCCATGAAATTAAAAGATGCCCACTCCTTGGAAGAAAAGTTATAACCAACCTAGACAGCGTATTAAAAAGCAGAGACATTGCTTTACTGGTAATGGTCCATATAGTCAAAGCTATGATTTTTCCAGTAGTCATGTATGGATGTGAGAGTTGGACTATAAAAGAGGCTGAGGGCCAAAAAATTGATGCTTTTGAATTGTACTGGAGAAGAATCTTGAGAGTCCCTTGGACAGCAATGAGATCCAAGCAGTCAATCCTAAAGGAAATCAGTTTTGAATATTCATTGGAAGGACTGATGGTGAATCTGTAGCTCTAATACTTTGGCCACCTAATGCAAAGAGCTAATTCATTAGAAAAGACCCTGATTTGGGAAAAATTGAAGCTATGAGGGTAGGGGATGACAGAGGATGAGTCAGGTGGATGGCATCACTGACTTGATGGACAGGAGTTTGAGCAAGCTCTGGGTGGTGATGAAGGACAGGGCAACCTGGACTGCTTCAGTCCACAGGGTTGCAAAATATCAGACATGACTGAGTGACTGAATAACAACATTAATGAAAGGGGAAATGGAAACAAGTATAGAATGTTGGGAAATGGATCATTTATGAACAATGGAAGGGAATATCTATTTTCCCACATAACTTATCATAGACTTTTAAGCCATCTGAAACATTGAGACTATCTGTAAATATATTTAATTCCAAAGTTACAGTCGATTTTGACTAAATAGAAGCAGCCAGTTTTGCTAAATCTAGAGCCCTTCTTGGGCCGAGGGCCCAGTTTCGCTAACAGTGCACATTCAGGGAACACTGTGAGCAATTCTATTTATCTAAGAGTTCAGATTCACGCTTGAGTTTGCAGGTGCAGCTGTAAATTTCAGGTGATTTACAGAATGGGAAGAACACCAAATCTGAAATTATAATGGAGCTCAAGGCTCACAACATCTTTTGTTAGATGCCCTGGTTTTATGATTTTGGGTGGGTGCCACCACATTTTTCTTCCAAGTGCAATAAAAAAATGATGCCATTCAAGCTGAAAAGCTTAACAACCACTTTACATTTATTGGATCTGTAGCTAATGTACTGAAGTAGCAGGGATTTTGCTGCAAATGTAATTTGGGGTTTTGTCTGGGCATCTTTTTATATCTTAAAAATGGGTTTTCATTGAGGACTAGTGATTTACCTAAAAGATCTAAAGATAAAGATGCATGACCTAATTTATTGTGCTGACAGATGCCCACCTAGAACCAGTCAGAAGGAAATACTGAGTTAGAGATCATGGAGATTGTGAAGCTATCTTCTAAAAAAATCCTGCAAGACTAACTATAGATTTAGGCAGTTGCTTAATCTCTGCAGATTTCAGTTTTCTTAACAATTTGACAGGCTTGAAGTTAATCATCTTGTTTCATTCAAAGTCCAGGAGTGTACTCTTCTATGAAAACTTGCATGCTTAGTTAATTTGTTTGTTTATTTGTTAATTTGATGCTGAGTGTTTTCCTAAGAGCCTTTCTCCAAACTATCTTCTTGGGATATGGCAAATNGGGATATGGCAAACTGAGCATAGTTTCTTTTTAAATTCTGAATTAGCTTATAATTCTGATTACAATAAACATTCTAAATTTTAATCCCATTTGCTAATCACATAAGAAATAGTCTCTAGGTTTCTACAAACAAAGGGAGTAAGGAAAGTGCAACTTTCATGACTGTCGTTTTAATTTAAGGCAGTATTGCTTTAGGCTGAATCATAATGCGTGTAGGTTAAAGTCCCAAGGAAACCTCATTTCTTCTAATGCTATTCACATTTTAACTAATAATTTTGAACACTTACTATTTCTTACACATTACCTTCATTATTGAATGTTATCATCAGAACAGCTTTATTGAAGATCACAAATGAGTAAGCAGAACTTGGATTCCAACTCTGACCTTCTTCCAAACTTAGAAGCTTTTTATAATATTTTTTTCTATTAAATCATGCCTCTTACTACCATTCAGCACAGACTGGAGACACCATTCCACCTAGATTCCTACCATAATCTTTGTTTCATTCCTTCCTCATAATCATTGATTTTTTTTGGATTGTTTGTTGTCATTCTGTCCTAGACTATGCAAAACTTACATTAAGATTTTAAATGATGTCTCAATCCTCATCAGGAACTCTCAGTAATAATTACATCAGATTCCATCAACTCTCTTTCTGAATATTTTTAGGGAATTTTGTCTGTATCACTTTTGGATGCAATTTTCTGTTCTCACATATTATTATTATTAAATTTATGTTTTCTTACAAGCGGCTTTTTTAAAAAAGTATATTTTATGGCCACACAGAATATTTGCAGTAATTATTATTTAATACATCCATTCATTCAATAAAATTTTAACTTTCTTTGCTATGAAACAGGCAAATAAGATAAAGTATTGATAATATTTTAGAAATTTATAGAGCAAGACACTCAAACACTCCAATACAATTCATGACTAAAACTTGCCTTAACCATTATAAAAATAGATGTGGAAATTAGTTTTGTGAAGTGTATTTTAGGTTTGAGAAAGCATCAGTGAAAAGACTGGAAATGATAAGAAATTGAACTTTCAATTAAGAGAGGACTTTGTTAGAAGAAAAGATGTATGCAATCACAAAAATGGTATATTCTCAGAAAAGGATGGGACTATGTGTATTAGAACAAATTGAATAAAAAGAGATAACACAGAACTCAAAACTTGGTGCCTGATTGTTGAAAGCTTTATACTTTGTGGAGAAATCTGGGCTTTATCTTAGGAGATGAGGAAGATTTTTCAGTTTTGTTTTGTGTTCGGCAGAGCTTTGATGTGAAAAATTTTGTGTTGGAGAGATAAACCTGGGTATAGCATGGGGAATGCGTGGGGAGGAACTGTTGTCACTAATATAGCTGTAGCGAAAAAGGAGAAGTAAAAAATTGATTCAAGAGATGTTCAAGAAATATAATCAACAGAACTGATTGAATCAAGATAGGCTCTCAGTTCTCCAAGATCATTTTTTTTTTTTTTAATATAAGTCTACCTTTATTTCAACATCCAATTGTTGAGAGCACCTGTCACCATCTAAATAGAACTCAATTTTCTTGCTGTTTTTTTTCTAGGACAAGCCAAATACTTGTCTTTGCCCTTTGGATGTTAAAGCTGTCTTTGAGTGGGAGCACTGTTCAGTTGTGGATAATTTGTCTAAGAAATGCTACCCAGGACATATACTTAAAAGTGACTTCCTTTGATTCTACTTAAAATAGGTTAAGTGGCAAATATTTGTACACAGAAAGAAAAAGTTAACCCTAAAGAAAAAAGATATTGAAAGTAGTACTCAAACTCTTTTCCACAGTGCATATCAGGTACATAGTACATCAAAAATTTATTAAGTCCAGAGTGCAAAGAAAACAAAAAATAAAATATTGATTGCTGTTCTGCAAGGACAAATACAATGGTAGTATTACAGGTAATCCTACATGAGGCTGACCTGCCATATGTGGCATCTAAGAGAATATGTTTTCTCAATGACACAAAGTTTAGTTGCATTTATAGCCTAGTTATAGAAACTATTGAATATTCATATGTGTCTACCTCTCCTCAATATAGCAGTTTCTCATTTTCCTATCCTTTAAAGCATTCAATACTTAAGAAAATCACAGTCTGCCTTTATTAATAACCATGCTAAGTTGTCAGTCTTAAAGCCTTCATATTCCACTTCTTTTCTAGCAAGTAGTTCTTGATTTTGTTCAGGGATAAAATTACATTTCCAGTAGATGAGTTATGATTGCTCTAAGGCAATAGAAGTAGACTACTTCCCGCTGCTAGACATTCACTGTCACAGTCTCCCATGTAACTAAAAGATGATCCTTTGACAAATAATCAGACCACCAGAGGTGGGACTAGTGGTAAAGAACCTGCCCGCCAATGCAGCAGACATGAGGGATGTGGGTTCAATTCCTGGGTTGGAAAGATGTCCTGAAGAAGGAAATGGCAACCCCCTCCAATATTCTTGCCTGGGGAATCCCATGGACAGAGGAGCCTGGCAGGTTACAATCCACTGGGTTGTAAAGAATCAGACACGACAGAAGCAACAGGTTAGCACTAATCTTTAAGGGAGCTTCTGCAAGAGCTTTGGCTGTCTGATAAAAGGGTGAGCCATGCTGAGAATTTGGTTTTGCTTTCCCTTAACAAACATATAGATCTTAAAATGAGTGGTAATACAGCTCAAGTGGCAATCTTCTTCCAATCATGAAGTAGCAAGTGCAATAATCCAAATCCGAACCAATAAGCATGGTAGACACAGAGGAATAAAAAACTTGGGTCCAGAGAGGTTCATAATCCACTTTTTGAGAATAAAATAATTAATGATTTGTATTGTTTACCAATTTTAGTGTTATAAACATTCCTATTATTGCTGAATTGAAGTTACCAATCACTAAATATGTACCACTGCAGATGGTGACTGCAGCCATGAAATTAAAAGACGCTTACTCCTTGGAAGAAAAGTTATGACCAACCTAGATAGCATATTCAAAAGCAGAGACATTACTTTGCTGACTAAGGTCCGTCTAGTTGAGGCTATGGTTTTTCCAGTAATCGTGTATGGATGTGAGAGTTGGACTGTGAAGAAGGCTGAGCGCCGAAGAATTGATGCTTTTGAACTGTGGTGTTGGAGAAGACTCTTGAGAGTCCCTTGGACTGCAAGGAGCTCCAACCAGTCCATTCTGAAGGAGATCAGCCCTGGGATTTCTTTGGAAGGAATGATGCTAAAGCTGAAACTCCAGTACTTTGGCCACCTCATGCGAAGAGTTGACTCACTGGAAAAGACTCTGATGCTGGGAGGGACAGGGGGCAGGAGGAGAAAGGGATGACAGAGGATGAGATGGCTGGATGGCATCACTGACTTGATGGACGTGAATCTGAGTGAACTCTGGGAGTTGGTGATGGGCAGGGAGGCGTGGCATGCTGTGATTTATGGGGTGGCAAAGAGTCGGACAGGACTGAGCGACTGAACTGAACTGAAATATGTACCACACCACTACCTAATGATTCAATTCGTACCTACTGATTAAAATTGAACTACTAAGCCTGCTCTAGACTGCTTACTTTAAAGTACTTCTACTTATTTTAAAAATATTTATTGAACACCTATCACATGTCAAAAATTATTCAAGGCATTTAGAACACATCTGTGTGCAAAACAGAGAATATCTCTGCCCTCATGGACGTGAGATTCTAGAAGAAAGGGAAAGATAGTCAAGTAATTTTCTTTATTATTTCAATAACAATGAAATATAATACATAATCAAATTATATAACATTTTAGAAGTTGATAAGTATTATTTTAAAAAGAAACAGTAGATCTGAGTAAAGATATATAGAGTGTAGTGGCCAGAAGAGAAAAATTGCAGTAAGAAATTAGATATCTTAAATAACATGGATTGAGACAGTAGCCTTTGGCCAAAGATTTCAAGGAGAAGAAGGACTTAGCCAAGTAGATATCTGGGAGAAAAGTATTCCAGGCAGAGAGAACTGTTAGAGCAAAGGTTTTTGTTCAGAAGCCTGGGAGGCCTGATCGAGGAGTCACCAGGAGCAGGTGAGGCAGAGAAAGAAAAATGTAACAGGCCAGGGAGGACTTTTAGGTCACTAGTTGTTAGGTCATTGACCATCATTGCTGAAATAACCAAAGAAAATTGCTGATCTATATCGAAGACATAGATTGATATTTATGAATGCCTGACCTCATACTCTTTGACAGTCCTTAAATGTTAATTAATGCTCTGTGAAATCGATTTTCTCTTAGAACTTAAAATATT
>SJYQ01000100.1:878779-892601 GCA_006410935.1 Redunca redunca | reverse complement strand
ATTACCCTTTTTGTTTAAAACACATTTATTTACAAAGTTATCAATATAGTATACACAGAAATATGTAATATTTATTCATATATTCATATGAATATGTTTATATCAAATATTTGAATCTAGTGGATGGTTTCTGGGAATTCAAAAACTCCAGGCAAAAGTTTAGAATTATTGGTTTTCTGGGGCAGAAAACCTGGCATATACAACTGTCCATATCCTGTATTTCCATGTGACTTTTTATTCTATTTATTTTGTATTTAATCCTACATTATAATATATCAGGGAAGTACTGAGGATAGTTACACAGGAGTCGAAAGAGAGTGATTTCTAAATCCCACTTTGTCACTAATCATGTCTTTCGGTATTTTTGTACATCATTTGAACTTTGTGCCTCATTTTTCCATTACTAAGCAATATTTTTAATATAAACACCATTTAACTTTTATTGAGCACCTAATACACAGTGGGCAGTATTCTGTGTATTTACCAGGTATTATACACTACTCAATGACACCCCACTCCAGTACTCTTGCCTGGAAAATCCCATGGTCGGAGGAGCCCGGTGGGCTGCAGTCCACGGGGTCGCTAAGAGTCGGACACGGCTGAGCGACTTCACTTTCACTTTTCACTTTCATGCTTTGGAGAAGGAAATGGCAACCCACTCCAGTGTTCTTGCCTGGAGAATCCCAGGGAAGGGGGAGCTTGGTGGGCTGCCATCTCTGGGGTCGCACAGAGTCGGACACGACTGAAGCGACTTAGCAGCAGCAGCATACACTACTCAAAATAACTCTGTGAATAAGTTTCTATTTTATAACTGTAGAACTGGAGGAAGCCAGAATAAATAGCTTTAAGAAAGAACAAATGACAAAGCTGAGATTCAGGCTCTTTCTGATTCCAATACCCTTGCACTCAACCCATATCCTTCACTTCCTCAGTAAGTTTAAATATAATATCTTTTAGGTATTCCTGCTTTAAGTTTTTTAATAAAGTACAATTAAGCTGATAATACAGAAAATTGCTATGGAAAGTATAAATAGCTATGTTTTAAATATAAATTCAGTAACAGTTACTCTTCTGTATGTTGTGTTTAAAGAAGCCCACAACACAGTTCTTTTCTTGCCAGAGAAGATCTGCAAACTGGCTTCTAAGACACATATGGGAAGAAATTTTCTTGGGGATTGTACTAGTCTTGGTATTCCAGAAACTTGAACTATTCAATGTCCCAGGGATTTGGGAACTTAAAATAGCTATTCATACAAATTAAGTTAGCAGGAAATGTTTGGTGCCATGCAGTCCTCTGCTTAAGTGGCTGGTAAGGTCTGGTAGTACTGGTTGTTTGTACTCTTGGAACACAGTCTCTGACAGGTTGAGAGTTTGTCCTTGGGAAGTGAGGAAGCTCAGATTAAATGGCAATTCACAGCAGTGCTTAGAAAATGCTTTTTGAGATCTAGCAATCACTTGTTATTTGTTGCTTCTACCTAAAATTGCTGTGAACTTTGTTCTTTCTTCAGAGAAGTGCTTGGAAAGGGTGATAAAGCCAGATGCCACTTCTCAGGTGAGAAACACATGCTGAGAAATGCTATTGTCCTGAAAAGATTAAACTGAAGGTCATTGTTCTGGATCAGACGCAATAGACACTAGCATCATGTACTGCTGATCAAAAGAACAGAAGATTGTACTCTGAGGACAGGGAGGGAAATATTATATATGCATGTATTTTATATATATACACACATATGTGTAATATATTATATATATATATAATACATATTCCTCTCTCTATTTATATGTGTATATATATATGTATCAAAAACAGAGCAATGATAATACTGGGGAATGCTCTATAAATGCAGTTTGTCTATCAAACTGAATTTTATTGACTCATGCTTTAACAAAGAAAGAACTGAAAATGAGACTCTTATTCACATATATTTGTTGACTATAAAGGAGAATTGGCCCAGCCCTGAATCATGGCCATGGTGGACTTCTTTCTCCTGATGCAAGGACAAGCTGGGGCGCTGAAGGCTGTGCTTCTAGAAGCAGGAATGTTTTGAGGACTTGCTTCTACAGTTTCTCTCTCTGCAGAAACAGGAAAAAATGAAAAGGGATTTCAACTGAATCCCAAGAAGCAAACAGTCCACCGAAAAGTCTGTGCCAGCTCCTGTCCCGGCTGAGCCATTTGACAACAGACATAAGAATCTCCAGCACTGTGACTATAGCGCATATAATTTCTTATACCTAAACCTGGACCCTTCAAGTTCAGGATGGCTTAGTTCTCTTCAGGACTAGGGCAACCATGCCTCTGAGAGTTCAGTTTCAAGATTAAACTTTCTGTGTCTTTCTGCATATTGCCAGCAGAAATAAAATCTTCTCAGCAATCAAAGAATTGGAAAAAAAAGAGAGAATTGAAATTGAAAGAGAAAATGCAACTTTAATAAATGAAAATACCTTACTGAGAAGAAGAATTCTTATGTTTATAGAAAACCGATGGTGGGTTAAAGATGGCACCATCTGTATATTAATATATTCTTTTGTATAATCTAAAGCAGATTCTACATCCAAACTCTTTTTCCACCCCCGACCCCCAGTTATCTACCTTTGCTAGGGAACAATTTAAGTCATACACCACCACACTTGATTTCAAAATTGGAAGCACTTAGTTTGTGATTTAAATATAACCCCTCTGGACACTCCTACCTCCGACTTACCGACCATGTTCATTCAAATTAGTTTATTATTTGAAAACTTGTCGGTCTTCTCGAGGTTATTATAAACTTCTGGGAAGAGAGAAAATACAGCTGCCTAAAGTCATGTAATGCATGTAATAATTCAGTTCACACACTGAATTGGTAAGATAGATAAAAGTAAGAGTGCATGTGTATATGTGTGTGTGTGTTTCCATGTCAGAAAATCAAGATGTAGAGGTTCGTGATGTCCGAGGTGGCAGGAATACATAGAAAAATATACAAAAAAGATCTTCATGATCCAGATAATCACAATGGTGTTATCATTCACCCTGAGCCAGACATCCTGGAGTGCAAAGTCAAGTGAGCTTTAGGGAGCATCACTACGAAGAAGCTAGTGGAGGTGATGGAACTCCAGCTGAGGTATTTCAATCCTAAAAGATGATGCTGTGAAAGTTCTGCATGAATATGTCAGCAAATTTGGAAAACTCACCAGTGGCCACAAGAATGGAAAAGGTGAGTTTTCATTCCAATCCCAAAGAAAGGCAATGTCAAAGAATGTCCAAGCTACTGCTCAATTGCTCTCATCTCCCACGCTAGTAAAGTAATGCTCAAAATTCTCCAAGCCAGGCTTCAGCAATACGTGAATCGTGAACTTCCAGATGTTCAAGCTGGTTTTAGAAAAGGGAGAGGAACCAGAGACTGAATTGCCAAAATCTGCTGGATCATGGAAAAAGCAAGAGTGTTGCAGAAAAACGTCTACTTCTGCTTTATTGACTATGCCAAAGCCTTTGACTGTGTGGATCAGAACAAACTGGAAAATTCTTCAAGAGATGGAAATTCCAGACCACTTTACCTGCCTCCTGAGAAATCTGTATGCAGGTCAAGAGCAACAATTAGAACTGGACATGGAACAATGGACTGGTTCCAAACTGGGAAAGGAATATGTCAAGGCTGTATGTTGTCACCCTGCTTATTTAACTTATATGCAGAGAACATCATGTGAAATGCTGGGCTAGGTGAGGTACAAGCTGAAATCAAAATTGCAGGGAGAAATATTAATAACTTCAGATATGCAGATGACACCACCCTTATGGCAGAAAGTGAAGAGGAATTAAAAAGCCTCCTGTTGAAAGTGAAAGAGGAGAGTGAAAAAGCTGGCTTAAAACTCAGCATTCAAAAAACGAAGGTCATGGCACCCAGTCCCATCACTTCATGGCAAATAGATGGGGAAACAATGGAAACAGTGACAGACTTATTTAGAGGCATTATTTTACAGACAAAAGTCTGTATAGTCAAAGCTCTGGTTTTTCCAGTAGTCATGTATGGATGTGAGAGTTGGACTATAAAGAAAGCTAAGCACTGAAAAATTGAGGCTTTTGAACTGCAGTGTTGGAGAAGACTTTTGAGAGTCCCTTGGACTGCAAGGAGATCCAACCAGTCAATCCTAAAGGAAATAAGTCCTGAATATTCACTGGAAGAACTGATGCTGAAGCTGAAACTCCAGTACTTTGGCCACCTGATGCGAAGAGTTGACTCATTTGAAAAGACTCTGACACTGGGAAAGATTGAAGGCAGGAGGAAAAGGCACGGCAGAAGATGAGATGGTTGGATGGCATCACCGACTCAATGGACATGAATCTGAGCAAGCTCTGGGAGTTGGTGGTGGACAGGGAAGCCCGGTGTGCTGCAGTCCATGGGGTCACAAAGAGTCGGACATTACTAAGGTACTGAACTGAACTAGATCACCTAGTTAGTACAGCAGATATAGTGTATGAATGCTAAATTGCCCGGCACTAAATTTGCTTCGTGTTCACTGTTCTTCAAAGGTAAATGTGTTTCATATTTATATATCTTTGATTCCCTTTTTCACTGCCTAAAGTCAAGTCCACAGTTTTTCAAATAACAATTATAAATAGATGCTGCTGCTGCTGCTGCTAAGTTACTTCAGTCGTGTCCGACTCTGTGCGACCCCATAGACGGCAGCCCACCAGGCTTCCCTGTCCCTGGGATTCTCCAGACAAGAACACTGGAGTGGGTTGCCGTTTCCTTCTCCAATGCATGAAAGTGAAAAGTGAAAGTGAAGTTGCTCAGTCGTGTCCGACCCTCAGCGACCCCATGGACTGCAGCCTTCCAGGCTCCTCCATCCATGGGATTTTCCAGGCAAGAGTATACATAGATGCTACTTGTACACAAATAACTAAAACTCTGCCCAGAAATTGATAGAAAATATAGAGGAATATAAAGGCATTTTCCTTATATATTTATTAACAAGCTAATTTTTCAGTTTTCTGATATTATAAAGATAAGAGAATCATATTTCACAAGTCATTAACACTCAGGCATCTGAAAAACACTGGGTGACTGAATGAGACCTAAAAGTTCTTAGCTATTTGGAATATCATGCAACATTTCACTAAAATGAAATTTAGCAAGAATAAATGTTAAATACTGGATTCTGATTTAAAAAATAGTCCGCAATACTTAAAAAGATTTAGAAACCTTAGCCTAAAATTTTATTTTTTGTTGTTTAGTCTTTAAGTTGTATTCAGATCTTTGGTGACCCCCATGGATTGTAGCCTGCCAGGCTCCTCTGTCTATGGGATTTCCCAAACAAGAATACTAGAGTGGGTTGTCATTTTGTACTACAAGGGATCTTCTTAACCCAGGGATAGAACCCATGTCTCCTGCATTGGCAGATGTATTCTTTACCACTGAGCCACCAGGGAAGACCAGCTTAAACTTTCTCACCACATTTTAGTAAGGGAAACCAAACAAATTATATCCAATTTTAAGGATGATGATAAGGGTTATTACGTAAATTGGTAATATACCATCAAAGGGAATTTTGCTTGAGAGAATAAAAGTCTTGGGGGGAAATATGATGGTCTTATTGCAGTATTTTGACATAGTCATGTGGAACAAAAATTCCCCTTGTTTTTTAAGTGGTAGAATTCAGATCAAAAGGCAGAATATGGAGTCAAAATTTCCTCTCAATGTATAACCAAGCTGGCATAAGACAGAATGAAATACCCAGGGGGTACAAATTTCCTCCTCTTGAATTTTTTATGCACAAATTTAAAAACCATTTGTTGGTGATTTTTAAAAAGGGATTTCAGTGTCTGACAGTGCTTATAATCCCATCTAAATCTTGATCGTTACTTATTTATGCTGTTCATATTCTTGTAGGAGAGAAATGTTACTAGGGCACTGACATCATTCTCTGTCCTTGTTCCTGGTTAGGTTAGGTTGCCCCACCCCACTCTCCCACAGCACAAGCAATCATTGTGTAGCACTTTGCACACATCCTGTTTTCAGAGGTTATTTAGCCTGTGTTTTCAAACTCTTTCTTTTCCTTTGGACTATATGCACCACTGGGGCAAGGATCATGTTCATCTTAATATTCATGGTTTACCCACCATAGGGGAAGAAGTCAATAAATATTTATTGACTGATTAATCACCAGAGTCCCCTTTTCAGGAGCTACTTCTGGATACTCATTGGTTAAAAAAAAAAAAAAAAAAAGAGTTAAAGACCAATATATTATTGATGCCAACACCACCATGGGATCTAAGGGATGGGCATGTTCCAGCTATCTCTATGGTCATTTTGAATGCAGTTTATAAAATTAAAGTTTTTTCCAAAACATCATTTTACATTTTTGTACCCAGTTTTCATTCACCTTTGTTACTTTATAGAGAAGTTATTATTGTTTCATAAAACTTTTATTGGTAATTTGAAGAGGTCAGTTTCTCTAGGCTTTTTGCCCAATTTCTCATTAAGCATCTGGGATCACATGATCTTGAGCTCTCTCTCATAAATGCTAAAAGTCAAGAGTTAAACGATGTTTTAGACTCAAGGAGATTGCTAAGATAAAAACTTAGTTTAAAGAATAAATCAAGCAGAAACACACATATTTAGGACATAAATGTTAACTAAATAAAGGGCAAAGACTATCATTTAAAGGAGAAAGAGAGAGAAACATTTTATCATGTGATTACCCTGTTTAGTATATAAAAGGAAGATGTATTGGGACAATCACATAATCACATTGTATATTACTGAATAGAGAGTAAGAAACTAAATGAAATTTATCTTTAGATCCCTGAAGATTAAGGTTAGGGTCTAGAATACTATTTTACATTATGACAAATGTTGTGTATATCAAAATTCCCATGTTTGAATCATTTAAATTGATTTGAAAAAGGCATGTATTACTCTTAGGGTGATAATAAAACACCACATAAGACTTCACTTAGCTGCTGGAGTGATATGAGCAGGTGGGGAGGAATCTTGGTACTATTCTGTAACCCATCCTTGAATGCAAACAAAATAGAAGAACTTGATGCTATTCCTTCCAGAGCAATATAGTGCTCTTGCCAAAGAAGAATCCTTATTACCTACCTCCCTACAAGATTTGTCCAAAGTTAGGGAATTAAATCCTTTTGAGGACCACTGAACATTTCACAAGTTAGTTTAAATCTATCTGTATGCACTTCAACTGAGGACCAGTCTCAGTTCCCACCATCCTTCTCTTTGAAGCCTTGACAAGCTTGCCAGCATGCAATGATTATGATGCAGGGGTCTCATTTTGAACGTTTTCCTCAGGGTTTTCATCAGTTCTCTTGGTTACCTTTCTTTCCTTAGAGCAATTTCAATTTCCTCATGACTCAGCAAGCAGCATTGGATCAATACTGTATTTTTTCCTCTTTCAATTTTGGATTGGCCCTTCATCTCTCTCGCTCTCTCTCTCTTTTTTTTTTTTGTTCCTCCTAAGACAAATTAAAAACCTTTCTCTACCAAAAGGCAAAACTTTGAAAACTCTGAACTGCATCCTTTTCCAAACAATCCTTGATTGATGTGTCAGGTTGGGTCACATCACTTTAGGTAACTCCTGTCTCCTTGCATGTACCCGTCAATGAAAAGTGGGAATGATGGACTAAACTGAACAACAAACATTAGGATACAATGTGATTCTTGTCAGACAAGTTTATTTGAGGTTTTACAACAAATGCTGCCAATGAATACAAATATGAAAACCTTCAGATCATGTTTGCAAACAAAATTGGATACAAGTAAGTTCAAGTATAAAATGATTTAAAGATGCCTAGCTCCAAAATCACTGCAGATGGTGACTGCAGCCATGAAATTAAAAGACACTTACTCCTTGGAAGAAAAGTTGTGACCAACCTAGATAGCATATTCAAAAGTAGAGACATTACTTTGGCAACAAAGTTCCATCTAGTCAAGGCTATGGTTTTTCCAGTGGTCATGTATGGATGTGAGAGTTGGACTGTGAAGAAAGCTGAGCGCTGAAGAATTGATGCTTTTGAAGTGTGGTGTTGGAGAAGACTCTTGAGAGTCCCTTGGACTGCAAGGAGATCCAACCAGTCCATTCTGAAGGAGATCAGCCCTGGGATTTCTTTGGAAGAAATGATGCTAAAGCTGAAACTTCAGTACTTTGGCCACCTCATGCGAAGAGTTGACTCATTGGGAAAGACTCTGATGCTGGGAGGGATTGAGGGCAGGAGGAGAAAGGGACAACAGAGGATGAGATGGCTGGATGGCATCACTGACTCGATGGACGTGAGTCTGAGTGAACTCCGGGAATTGGTGATGGACAGGGAGGCCTGGCGTGCTGTGATTCATGGGGTTGCAAAGAGTCAGACACGACTGAGTGACTGAACTGCGGACTGAACTTAGCGAAGTGAAAGTCACTCAGTTGTGTCCTATTCTTTGCGACCCCATGGACTATACAATCCATGGACTTCTCCAGGCCAGAATACTGGAGTGGGTAGCCTTTCCCTTTTCCAGGGGATCTTCCCAACCCAGGGAGCAAACCCAGTCCTCCTGAATTGCAGGTGGATCCTTTACTAGCTGAGCCACAGGGGAAGCCCAAGATGCCTAGAGTGTAGTCAAAATGCTGGAAACACTTTTACTGCTGATTTCCTCTGGGTATCTTTGGTGTGGTTGACAAGTGTTTAAATTTTCATTTGTTTCCTTACATGAATGTTAGAAGTTAGCTAATATTATAAAAACTTCAGAGATTTTTTTTTTTAGTTGAGGAGGTATCTGCCAATATCTTAGTGTGCAACTGCTGCTACAGAGATCCTGAAAGCACAATGTACTTCCATCACTGCTCATATTCCCTCTGTTATAAGACCACTTCAATATGCAATCACTGACTTTAACATTTTTTAAGCTTTTGAAATAGATTGCTCTTATTGATTAATAAAATGTGGCACTATGAGACATATGTTGTCTGGAATAGAATATATTTTCTTTAAGACATGTACCTTCTAAAACACACCCATGTACACGCACACACACACATATATATATATGCTTCTTCTCATTTTAATTAGCAATAGAAATACCATCAAAGTCCCAAGATACATAGGATTGAAGTTTTATTTGCTTATAGCCCTAGGAATTTTATAGAGATTAGCTTCATGAGAACCTCTTATTAATTCTTCAGTTCAGTTCAGTTCAATCGCTCAGTCGTGTCTGACTCTTTGTCACCCCATGGACTGCAGCACGCCAGGCCTCCCTATCCATCACCGATTCCTAGAGTTTACTCAAACTCATGTTCATCGAGTCGGTGATGCCATCCAACTGTCTCATCCTCTGTCATCCCTTTCTCCTCCTGCAGTCAATCGTTCCCAGCATCAGGGTCTTTTCAAATGAGTCAGTTCTTCACATCAGGTGGCCAAAGTGTTGGAGTTTCAGCTTCAGCATCAGTCCTTCTAATGAATATTCAGGAGTGATTTCCCTTAGGATGGACTGGTTGGACTCTTTGCTGCCCAAGGGACTCTTAATAGTCTTTTCTAACACCACAGTTCAAAAGCATGAATTCTTTGGTGCTCAGCTTTCTTTATAGTCCAACTCTCACATCCATACATGACCATTGGAAAAACCATAGGCTTGACTAGACAGATCTTTGTTGGCAAAGTAATGTCTCTGCTTTTTAATAAGCTGTCTAGCTTGGTCATAACTTTTCTTCCAAGGAGAAAGCATCTTTTAATTTCATGGCCAGAGCCACAATCTGCAATGATTTTGGAGCTCCCCAAAATAAAGTCTGTCACTGTTTCCACTGTTTCTCCATCTATTTGCTATGAAGTGATGGGACCAAATACCATGATCTTACTTTTCTGAATGTTGAGCTTTAAGCCAACCTTTTCACTCTACTCTTTCACTTTCATCAAGAAGCTCTTTAGCTCTTTTTGATTTTCTGCCATAAGTGTGGTGTCAGCTGCAACCTGAGGTTATGGATATTTCTCCTGGCAATCTTGATTCCAGCTAGTGGCTTCATCCAGTCCAGCATTTTGCATTGTATCTGCATACAGGTGACAATATACAGCCTTGGTATATTCCTTTCATGATTTGGAACCAGTCTGTTGTTCCATGTCCAGTTCTAACTGTTGCTTCCTGACCTGCATACAGATTTCTTGGGAGGCAGGTCAGGGGGTCTGGTATTCCCATCTCTTTCAGAATTTTCCATAGTTTATTGTGATCCACACAGTCAAATCTTTGGCATAGTCAATAAAGCAGAAGTGGATGCTTTTCTGGAAGTCCCTTGCTTTTTCAATGATCCAACAATGTTGGCATTTGATCTCTGGTTCCTCTGCCTTTTCTAAAACCAGCTTGAACATCTGAAAGTTCATGTTTCACATGCTGTTGAAGCCTGGCTTGGAGAATTCTGAGCATCACTTTGCTAGCATGTGAGATGAGTGCAATTGTGTGGTAGGTTGAGCATTCTTTGACATTGCCTTTCTTTGGGATCAGAATGAAATATGTTCTTTTCCAGTCCTGTGGCCACTGCTGAGTTTTCTAGATTTGTTGGCATATTGAGTGCAGAACTTTCACAGCATCCTCTTTTAGGATTTGAAATAGCTCAGCATGGATTCTATCACCTCCACTAGCTTTGTTCATAGTGATGTTTCCTAAGGCCCACTTGACTTCACATTCCAGGATGTCTGGCTCTAGGTGAGTGATCACAGCATTATGATTATCTGGCTCATGAAGTTCTTCCATGTATTTTTGCCACCTCTTCTTAATATCTTCTGCTTCTGTTAAGGTCTTTAACATTTCTGTCCTTTATCGAGCCCTTCTTTGCATGAAATGTTCCTTTGGAATCTCTAATTTTCTTGAAGAGATCTCTAGGCTTTCCCATTCAATTGTTTTCCTCTACTTCTTTGCATTGATCACTGAGGAAGGCTTTCTTATCTCTCCTACTCTTTGGAATTCTGCATTCAAATGTGTACATCTTTCCTTTTCTCCTTTGCCTTTTGCTTCTTTTCTTTTCATAGCTATTTGTAAGGCCTCCTTAGACAACCATTTTGCCTTTTGCATTTCTTTTTCTTGGGATGGATGATCTTGATCACTACCTCCTATACAAGGTCATGAACCTCCATCCATATTTCTTCAGGCACTCTATCAGATCTAAGCCTTTGAATCTACTTGTCACTTTCACTGTACAATCATAAGCGATTTGATTTACATCATACCTGAATGATCTAGTGGTTTCCCCTACTTTCTTCAATTTAAGTCTGAATTGGGCAATAAGGAGTTCATGATCTGAGCCACAGTATGCTCCAAGTCTTGTTTTTGCTGACTGTATAGAGCTTCCCTGTCTTTGGTTGCAAAGAATATAATCAATCTGATTTTGATATTGACCATCTGGTGATGCCCATGCACAGAGTCTTCTTTTGTTTTGTTGGAAGAGGGTATTTGCTATGACCAGTGCATTCTCTTGGAAAAACTCTGTTAACCTTTAACCCTGCTTCATTTTGTACTCCAAGGCCAAATTTGCCTGTTACTCCATGTGTTGACTTCCTACTTTTGCATTCCAGTCCCCTATAATGAAAAGGACATCTTTTTTTGGGTGTTAGTTCTAGAAGGTCTTGTAGGTCTTCATAGAACCATTCAGTGTCAGCTTCTTCAGCATTACTGGTTGGGACATAGACTTGGATTTCTGTGATATTGAATGGTTTGCCTCAGAAACGAGCAGAGATGATTCTGTCATTTTTGAGACTGCATCCAAATATTGCATTTCAGACTCTTTTGTTGACTATGATGGCTACTCCATTTATTCTAAGGAATTCTTGCCCACAATAGTAGATATAATTGTCATCTGAATTAAATTCATCCATTCCAGTCCATTTTAGTTCACAGATTCCTAAAATGTCACTGTTCACTCTTGCCATCTCTTGTTTGACCACTTCCAATTTACCTTGATTCATGGACCTAACATTCCGGGTTCCTATGCAATATTGCTCTTTATAGCATCAGACTTACTTCCATCACCAGTCACATCCACAACTGGGTGTTGTTTTTGCTTTGACTCCCTCTTTTCATTCTTTCTGGAGTTATTTCTCCCCTGATCTTCAATAGCATATTGGGCACCTACCGACCTGGAGAGTTCATCTTTCAGTGTTGTATCTTTTTGCCTTTTCATGGTGTTCACAGGGTTCTCAAGGCAAGAATACTGAAGTGGTCCACTGGAGAAGGGAATGGCAAACTACTTCAGTATTCTTGCCTTGAGAACCCCATGAACAGCATTAAATCTTACTGCCAAGTTAACAAGAACAAAAAATCCATCCTACTGAATCAGTTTCAGGTGTGGGGACATTTCATGGTTTATGTAGATGTTCTGTTTTACATTGAGCTACTGTGAGTATCTGGAGAAGCCAATGGCATGCCACTCCAGTACTCTTGCTTCCCTGGTGGCTCAGAGGGTAACGCGTCTGCCTGCAATGCTGTAGACCAGGGTTCGATCCATGGGTTAGGAAGATCCCCTGGAGAAGGAAATGGCAACCCACTCCAGTACTCTTGCCTGGAAAATCCCATGTATGGAGAAGCCTGGGAGGCTACAGTCCCTGGGGTTGCAAAGAGTCGGACACGACTGAGTGACTTCACTTCAGTGTGAGTATCACAATCTAAGTCAGGGAAAAAATTGTAAAGCCATCTGATGGAATTAGGTGTTTTTCTCAGCTGAACTCAGTCAATCTACAGTAAGTTTTAAGAAGCAGACTCTCACCTAAAAAATCTCAGAACAAAGCTAAAATTTTTTCTGATATCATTATATATTGCTTGATTGATTAATTTAATAGCTCAAGGAGGAATCAGATTTAAGGTCCAGTCTGTAGTCCTACACGAATCTGAATCACATTTATTAAAATTTCAGTATCTTCTATCTATAGACATACCACGGTCAGTTTTCAAAAAATGTTTTCTGGTGTGAACAGAATATGAAGAAATATCTCTCGTTTATATAGCACCTTTCAATCAGAATGTTCTTTGTACACTGTACATGGTTAATTTTTCCTCTCAAATACATGCATTAAACTCCCACGGATCCATCAGCAATTTCAAGGGCTATTTTAAGATTATGTTAGAGAAAGTCTTTAGCAGAATAAAAAGTAACTGGTATAGCCCTCACTCAACTTAAGAAAGTTCAAGGTATTTTTATACTGTCTTGTTCTATGCAGAAATATCGTTGGGAACATAATAAAAAATATCCAGTGAATTTGCAATAGGCATTATGTAGGAGGGAGCTCAGTCACTTAAATAAAAAGTATAAAAAGTTAAACTGAGTCAGACCCAGATGAAAGAGGATGAAGTAGATCTTTGATCTTTTCTGGGTACTTTTTTTTTTTTTATTTTGCCCCCACTAAATCATCCTTTGTCTCATCCTACTCCCAAGTATCTCAATTTTCATTATAGTTTCCCTGGCCACCCTATCAAAATTGCTTTCAGGAAAAGATAGGGAATTTACTTAATCCTACATATGTGCAATTGTTTACAGTTTTATTTGACCTCTCTGGGTTTTTGTGTTTTTAACAGTAATAAAACTTTAAGGTTACAAAGGCACATTTAACTAGCAAGTTGAAGAGACTGAGTCTTCTCTTTGCCTTTCCAATTGTATAACAGAAGAGCCCCCAGTTTCATGTATTATTTTTTATATTCGGCTTTTCCTAACCTTATAAATGCAGACTAGCAAAGCTCTGAAATGTCACAGGGTATGGTTTGGCTTTTTCTGAGACTGATTTGAAGAATGAATGGGAGATGAAAAAGGCTAGATGATTGATTTTTAAAAAAAAGATTCAGATCTTTGAGGGGAACTTAAAAAAAAATGTCTT
>SJYQ01000100.1:861886-875218 GCA_006410935.1 Redunca redunca | reverse complement strand
GATTGACCTTCAAAGGAAGTAATCAATACTTAAGTTTATTCTGTACACTGTTTATGAGTTCACTTGTGTTTAAATACATTAGTATCAGAACTAAGATATCAATCTATCAACTTGTTTTTCGTGCTTCACCTATTAATATATGTGACTTCAAGCAGCATACCTGATAATTAAAAATAAGATCACATAGTAAAATGCCAGCCAGTAGTACATGTTTGTCTCACACATGCCAGCTTTGTGTCTTACACAAAGCTATCATAGAATTTAAAGATGGGATAAAGTGTTAGTCTAATTACCAGACTAAATGCCAGAGGAAAAATCAATAATTGCTCAGAGAAACTAGCTATTTTTTTTTTTTTCAGGGCTGGTTTTACAACTACACTGCATACACATAGGTGACTGACTAGATGATAGGAAATGTACGTGTCTAGAAGTGTCTAGGTCTGAAAATACTAAACAAATTATCTAATTTTCTATGATGCAAATGGGTTTCCTTATGTCTTGAAAACTTTTGTTACTTGAATTTTTTCCTTCTTGTGGCTCAGCTGATAAAGAATCCGCCTGTACTGTGGGAGACCAGGGTTTGATTCCTGGGTTAGGAAGATCCCTGGGAGAAGGGAACGGCTACCCACACCAATATTCCGGCCTAGAGAATTCCATGGACTACAGTCCTTGGGGTTGCAGAGTCACACGACTGAGCGACTTTCACTACTCCGTGAAATAGAAGATACATAAATTATTTCTATTGGCAACATCAGCAACATAATCTTCAAAAACAGATTTTTGAGCTTCTTGTCTATTATAAATGTTTATGTGTTATTTTGGTATTAGATAGTTGGGCTTCCTTGGTGGCTCAGAGATTAAAGCATCTGCCTACGATGTGGGAGACCTGGGCTCGATCCCTGGGTCGGGAAGATCCCCTGGAGAAGGAAATGGCAACCCACTCCAGTACTCTTGCCTGGAGAATCCCATGGACGGAGGAGCCTGGTGGGCTACAGTCCACGGGGTCGCAAAGAGTCAGACACGACTGAGCGACTTCACTTCACTTCACTTCATTTCAAAAGATATTATACATGCCCTCAGGAAGTTTCACTCACTTAGAAGTGCATATTAGAGGGATAGGATACTATCAGTAGAATATTTTAAGTGCTGTGTGAGTGACATAAACAGTAAGTTCTCAGAGAGGGCAAGTGAAACCAAGGCCATACATGGACCCTGGAGATCAGAGGTGGCTTCCTGGAGGTGACACTGAGCACTTCAATAAGGGGATCTATAAGCAAGTAGAGTGACATTCAGAGAACCATTTGTTGTGTGCAAAGACATTCTGGAAGGTAGTTGTAATTTACTTCTATTAATAATTGCATTTTTATTACTTTTATTGATTCACAATTATGTAACTGTTTTATGATAATTTTAGTGGGGTTTTGTGAGTCTGTTTTTAACCTACTCCAAAGTAGAGAAAAAGCTTAATGTTTGTATATTGCAGCTACTTTCTCTTGATTGTAGGCAAGATTTATCTCCTTTAAACATTGGATCAAAATGCTATTTTACTCAAAAGTAAATTGTATTAGTTATCTAGTGTTGCTTAACAGATTATCTCAAAATTAGCAGCTGAGGTAAACATTTTCTGCCTCCCCATTTCTGTTGGTCAGAAATAGCTTGGTTGGGTCCTCTGCTTCAGAGTCTCACAAGGCTTCAATCAAGATGTTGAGGATTGATCTATAGATTTGACTGGGGAAGAATTTTCTTGAGAGCTTACTTACATAACTACTGAATGGGTTAAATCCTTGCACACTGTGTGAATATAGACCGAATTCCTTGCTGGATGTCAGAGGTAGCACTCATTTCCTTACAACCCAGATCTCTTCATAGTACAGCTCATGAAACAGTAGCAGGCTTTTAGTTACCAAAGCAATAGTTACAACCATGTGTAATAGCCCATCAACGGCTGTATTCTACTAATTAGAAGAAAGTCACACTTCTTGCCATTTCGGTAGGTGGAAATAATACCAAGGGGCAGAGATAATTACGGCAGAAACAGAAAATTATTAATTCAACACATTCAATTCCTTGAGATATCCTTAACTAGATGATGTGATAAAACTATGTAGACTGCTAAACTAGTTATTCGTTAAAAGTAGACTATAGTATAAATTTTAGATGCTCTCAGTTCAGTTCAGTTGCTCAGTCATGTCCGACTCTTTGCAACCCCATGGACTGCAGCACGCCAGGCTTCACTGTCCATCACCAACACCCAGAGTTTACACAAACACATGTCTATTGAGTTGGTGATGCCATCCAACCATCTCATTCTTTGTTGTCCCCTGCTCCTCCTTCCTTCAATCTTTCCCAGCATCAAGGTCTTTTCAAATGAGTCAGCACTTTGCATCAGGTGGCCAAACTATTGAAATTTCAGCTTCAACATCAGTCCTTCCAATTCAGGACTGATCTCCTTTAGGATGGACTGCTTGAATCTCCTTGCAGTCCAAAGGATTCTCAAGAGTCTTTTCCAACACCACAGTTCAAAAGCATCAATTCTTCGGCGCTCAGGTTTCTTTACAGATCAACTCTCAAATCCATACATGACTACTGGAAAAACCGTAGCTTTTATGAGATGGACCTTTGTTGGCAAAGTAATGTCTCTGCTTTTCAATATGCTAAATTGGTCATAACTTTCCTTCCAAGGAGTAAGCGTCTTTTAATTTCATGGCTTCAGTCACCATCTGCAGTGATTTTGGAGCCCCCCAAAAGTCTGTCACTGTTTCCAGTGTTTCCCCATCTATTTGCCATGAAGTGATGGGACCGGATGCCATAATCTTAGTTTTCTGAATGTCGAGTTTTAAGCCAACTTTTTCACTCTCCTCTTTTACTTTTATCAAACGGCTGTTTAGTTCTTCTTCGCTTTCTGCCTTAAAGGCGGTGTCATCTGGGTGTGTGAGGTTATTATTTCTCCTGGCAAACTTGATTCCAGTTTGTGCTACATCCAGTCCAGCATTTCTCATGATATACTCTGCATATAAGTTAAATAAGAAGGGTGATAATATACAGCCTTGACATACTCCTTTCCTGATTTGGAACCAGTCTGTTGCTCCGTGCCTAGTTCCAACTGTTGCTTCCTGACCTGCATACGGATTTCTCGGGAGGCAGGTCAGGGGACTGGTATTCCCATCTCTTGAAGAATTTTCCACAGTTTGTTGGGATCCACACACTCAAAGGCTTTGGCATAGTCAGTAAAGCAGAAGTAGATGTTTTTCTGGCAGTCTCTTGCTTTTTCAATGATCCAATGATGTTGGCAAATTGATCTCGGGTTCCTCTGCCTTTTCTAAGTCCAGCTTGAACATCTGGAAGTTCACAGTTCACATACTATTGAAGCCTGGCTTGGAGAATTTTGAGCATCACTTTGCTAGTGTGTGAGATGAGTGCAATTGTGTGATAGTTTGGCATTGCCTTTCTTAGGGACTGGAATTAAAACTGTCCTTTTCCACTCTTGTGGCCACTGCTGAGTTTTCCAAATTTTCTGGCATATTGAGTGCAGCACTTTCACAGCAACATCTTTTAGGATTTGAAGTAACTCAATTGGAATTCCATCTCTCCCACTAGCTTTGTTTGTAGTGATGCTTCCTAAGACCCACTTAACTTCTCATTCCAGGATGTCTGGCTCTAGGTGAGTGAGTACACCATCATGGTTATCTGGGTCATGAAGATCTTTTCTGTACAGTTCTTTTGTAAATCTTTAATTCAATTTTCTGTTGATGTTTGTGTTCCTTCCCTCTTGTTTGACCTGAAACCAAACTAGGGTGGAGGTAATGCAGATAATTTCAACCTCCTTCAAAAGGTTCCATGCATGCACTGCCCTACTCAGTGCCCCTGAAACTGCAGCAGGCCACCATCAACCCACACCTCCACTGGAGACTTCTGGACATTCACAAACAAGTCTGGGTCAGTCTCTTGTGGTATCATTATACCTTTCTCCTGGGACCTGGTGTGCACAAGTTTCTGTTTGTGCCCTCCAAGAGTCTGTTTCCCCAGTCCTGTGTAAGTTCTGGTGGCTCTGTGATGGAGTTAATGGTGACCTCTTCAAAGAGGGCTTATGTCATACTCAAGTCTGCTGTACCCAGAGCACCTACCCCTGTGGCAGGTCATTGCTGACCATACCTTTGCTGGAGACACTCAAACACAGTTCTGGCTCAGTCTCTGTGGGGTCTCTGGGTCCTGATGCACACAAGGTTTGTTTGAGCCCTTTGAGCATCTCTGGAAGATAAGTAGTTTGATTCTAAATGCGATTTGGCCCCTCCTTGCCCTGTCTTGCTGGGGCTTCTCCTTTGCCCTTGGATGTGGGGTATCTTTTTTGGTGGGATTTGACATTTTCAAGTAGATGATTGTTCAGCAGCAAGTTGTAGTTTTGGAGTTCTCACAGGAGAAGATGAGCGCATGTCTTTCTACTCTGCCATCTTGAATGGATTTTGTCATAGTGTGTGGTTGAAAATGTATGTTTCTTTAGAGTAGTGCTAACATGGGGAAACATTTTGAGTAAGAGAGTTTACTAACTTGGAATACTGTTTAGAGTTAAAAAAAAAAAAGCAAACAAACAAAATCCCCACCTTTTAACTTGTTGCCATCTTCACCATAATTAAATTTAATGAGGTTTTCTCTAGTAGTCCCCAAGGAATCTACTCTCTATCAAGTCTAATTAGTGTTTTCCCTAGAGATAAGAATTATATATACACACAGTGAAGAACATAGTATATGTAAAGAGTTTAGAACAAAAGGGAGGTATTCTTTTGAAAAATGAGTATGATTTGGATTGATTTTTTGACATACCTACACCTTATTTTAAAAAGTTGTTCATTTAAAATGTCTCAACTCAAAAAACACTAGTAAAAGCTAATGAAGTACTCGATGTTAGTGCTGGGCATCTAACTACCAGAGACATCAAACTATCTAAAAACATTGCATCCCATTAAGATTAAAAATTGTTAGATAATTTTTGCTAGTTTAAAGGCCTGGGGAATGTACTGAATTGAATTATTATTTTTTTACTGAAAGGTGGTTAGATAGCATCACCAATTCAATAAACCTGAATCTGAGCAAACTCCCAGAGACAGTGAGGAAGAGGGAAACCTAGTGTGCTACAGTCCATGGGGTTGCAAAGAGCCTGACATGACTCAGCAACTGAACAACAAAATCGGGTGACCCAGAGGGATGGGATGGGGAGGGAGATGGGAGGGGGATTCAGGATGGGGAACACACGTACACCCGTGGTGGATTCATGTCAATGTATGGCAAAAACAATACAATATTGTAATTAGCCTCCAATTAATATAAATAAATTTATATTAAAAAACTCTATTAGGCATAACAGTATAAAAAAAATTATGATTTCCATTATCCTGGTGCTGTGTGTGTGCTTAGTTGTTCAGTTGTTTTTGAGCCCTGTGACCCCATAGACTGTAACCTGCCAGGCTCCTGTGTCCATGAGATTTTCTAGGCAAGAATACTGGAGTGGGTTGCCACTTCCTTCTCCAGGGGATCTTCCCATCTCAGGAATCCATTATCCTTTAGACACACATATTTTAAAGAGCACAAAAAATAATATAATTAGTATCTATGTGTGTGTGTACTTGCTAAGTCACTTTAATTATATCCAGCTCTTTGCAACCCTATGAGCTGTATCCCTTCAGGCTCCTCTGTCCGTGGCATTCTCCAGGCAAGAATAGTGGAGTGGACTGCCATGTCCTCCACAGGGGGATCTACCTTTTTACCACTAGCACCACCTGGGCTCAAAAGTAACATATAACACCTATGATTTTCATATTTGCCTCAGAACATTTTTGTTAACAGATTCTTATACACAAAATTGAACATCATTTTTATGCTCTTTCCTGTTCTTCATTCCTGCCATTCTACCTCCCTCCTTCAAGAGACAACTACATGTGCAAAACCAATACAATATTGTAATGTAAAAAATAANTAGATCAGATCATTATGTTGTACAATTGAAATCAGTATTAATATGATTGTCAGTATATCTCAACAATAATTTTAATCTAAAAATAAAACAGTAATGGACATAAGTTTATATGACATGCATTAGGAAGGAGATGATGGTGTAATGAGGACTATGTCAATAGACTGGTTAAAAATAAAGGCTTCTCATCTCTAGTTTTCCAAATTTAAACAGCCTTAATAGTTTGTACTGGAGTGGATTGCCATTTCCTTCTCCAGGGGATCTCCCCAACCCAGGGAATGAACCTGGGTCTCCCGCATTGTAGACAGACACTGTACAATCTGAGCCACTAGGGAAGTCCCAAAGAAGCTACAAGCATACTTTATTTTATTGCAGTTCACTTTATTTCACTTTGCAGAGGTTGTGAGGTTGTACTCAACTTCTATTAGTTTATAAGCTGAAAAATAATTCAGCCAGAGTTAATGTATAAAGTAGATAAATAAAAATCCATTGTGTACACAACCACACAATCTTTTATAAATTAAAGATTTGTGGTAACTCTGTGTCAGTCTATTGGCACCAATTTTCCAGCATTTGCTTATTTTGTTGTTGTCACATTTTTGTAATTCTTGTAATATTTCAAATTTGTTATGATTATTTTATTTGTTATGGTCATCTGTGATCAGTGATCTTAGATGGTTCTATTGCAATTGTTTGGGTGTACCACAAATCACACTCATATAAGACAGCAAAAAATCAATAAATGTGTTCTGATTGCTCCACTGACCAGCCATTCTCTCTCACTCTCCTTGGGTCTCTCTGTTCCCTGAGATAAAAAAAAAAATTTTTGAAAATACACCAACTAATAACCCCACAATGGCCTCTTAGTGTTCAAGTGAAAGGAAAGTCTTTTGTCTCTCTCTTTAAATCAGAAGTTAGAGGTGATTAAGCTTAAGTGACTAAGGCATGTTGAAAGCCAAGATAGGTCAAAAGCTAGGCCTCTTGAGCCAGTTAGCCAAGCTGTGAATGTAAAGGAAAAGTTCTTAAAGAAACTTAGAAGTGCTACTCTAGTGAACATATGAATGATAAGAAAGGAAAGCAGCCTTATTGCTGATGTGGAGAAAATTTTAGGAGTTGGGGTAGGAGACTAAACTAGCCACAACATTCCATTAAGCCAAAATGTAATCCAGAGCAAGTTTCCACTCTTTTCAATTCTATAGAAGCTGAGAGAGACAAACAAGCTGCAGAAGAAAAATCTGAAGCTAACAGAGGTAGATTCATGAGGTTTAAGGAAGGGAGCTGTTTCTATAACAAAATTGCAAGGTGAAGAGGCAAGTGCTAATGTAGGAGTTGCAGCATGTTATCCATCCAAAAAACCTTGCTAAGATAATTAATGAAGGTAGCTAAGATAAACAACAGATTTCCCTGTTGGCAAATGAGACTTCTATTGGAAGAAGAGGACTTCCATAGCTAGAGGGAAGTCAATGTCTGACTTCAAAGCTTCAAAGAAAGGCTGAGTCTCTTGTTAGGGAGCTAAGGTTGCTGGTGGTTTTGAATTGAAGCCAATTACTGGTTTACCATGCTGAAAATCCTAGGGCCCTTTAGAATTCTGCTAAAGCTACTCTAGCCATGCTGTATCAGTGGAACAAAAAAGCCTGCAAGGTAGCACCGTTGTTTACAACATGGCTTACTGAATATTTTAAGCCCATTGTCAAGACCTACTGCTCAAAAAATTTTTTTTTCTTTCAAGATGCTATATTTTATTGACAATGCACTTGGTTATTTTAGAGTTATGATGGAGATGAGCAATGACATCAAGTTTCTTCCATGCCTGCTAACACAATATCCATTCTGCAGCTCATGGATCAAAGAGTAATTTTGACTTTCAAGTCTTATTATTTAAGAATATCTTTCATATGGCTATAGCTTCCATAGATAGTGATTAATCTCATGGATCTGGGCAAAGTAAATTGAAAAGCTTCTGGAAAGGATTCACCATTTTAGATGTTATTAAGAATACTCATGATTGATTTCTGGGTTAAGATGGAAGAATAGAAGGACAACATGTTCATCTCCTCCTGTGAGAGCACCAAAATTACAACTAACTGTTCAACAACCATTGACAGGAGGACACCGCAACCCATCAAAAAAGACACCCCAAGTCCAGAGAAAAAGAAGGAGCTATAGTGAGACAGTAGGAAGGGTGTAATTATGATAGTGGGTATGGGGTAAAATCAAATCCCATACTCACCAGGTGTGTGACCCACAAACTGGAGAACAATAATACCAAAAAGTTCTCCCACTGTTGTGAAGATTCTGAACCTGTCAGCCTTCCCATCTTGGGGATCTGACAAAGGGATGAGAAATCCCCAGGGAATCTTACCTTGAATGATAGCAGGCTTTGATTATGGTACTTCTGTAGAATTGGGGGAAATGGAGACTCCAGCTTGTGGGGCACAAACAAAATTTGTGTGCATCAAGACCCAGAGGAAAGGACCAATGACCCAACGGGAGACTGAACCAAAATTACCTTCTAGAGTTGGAAGGTCTGCTGTGGAGGTGTGGATCAGCAGGGGCTCACCACAGGGATGGAGGCACTGGCAGCAGCAGTCCAGGAAGGTCTCCCTTGGAGGAGACCTCTTGGATGTTTCCATTAACCTTACCATAAAGCCTGTAAGTTGGCTTGAAGCTCAACATTCAGAAAACTAAGATCATGGCATCTGGTCCCATTATTTCATGGGAAATAAATGGGGAAACAGTGGAAACAGTGTCAGACTTCATATTTTTGGGCTCCAAAATCACTGCAGATGATGATTGCAGCCATGAAATTAAAAGACGCTTACTCCTTGGAAGGAAAGTTATGACCAACCTAGACAGCATATTCAAAGGCAGAGACATTACTTTGCCAACAAAGGTCTGTCAAGTCTATGGTTTTTCCAGTGGTCATGCATGGATGTGAGAGTTGGACTGTGAAGAAAGCTGAGCGCTGAACAATTGATGCTTTTGAACTGTGGTGTTGGAGAAGACTCTTGAGAGTCCCTTGGACTGCAAGGAGATCCAACCAGTCCATTTTAAAGGAGATCAGTCCTGGGTGTTCATTGGAANCATTTTGGACTCTTTTGTTGACCATGTTGGCTACTCCATTTCTTCTAAGGGATTCCTGCATGATAACTGACCATAGTATAAGTATAACTTTTATTAATATATGCATTGAGAAATAAAAAAGTTACTCTGACTTGCTTTATTGAAGTATTTGTTTTATTACCATTGTCCAGATGTTAATCTGCAATATCTTCAAGGTATGCTTATATTTTAAACTTAAATGATTTTATAATTTTTGGAATTTTCATCTAGAATGTATTAGAGGCTTTGAAAAGTAGAGAAGGTCTTACAACTTTTCAGCTCAGTTCAGTCACTCAGTCGTGTCCGACTTTTTGCGACCCCATGAACTGCAGCATGCCAGGCCTCCCTGTCCATCAAAACCCCCCAAAGTCCACCCAAACCCACGTCCATTGAGTCCATGATGCCATCCAACCATCTCATCCTCTGTTGTCCCCTTCTCCTCCTGCTCTCAATCTTTCCCAGCATCAGGGTCTTTTCAAATGAGTCAGCTCTTCACATCAGGTGGCCAAAGTATTGGAGTTGCAGCTTCAACATCAGTCCTTCCAATGAACACCCAGGACTGATCTCCTTTAGGATGGACTGGTTGGCTCTCCTTGCAGTCCAAGGGACTCTCAGGAGTCTTCTCTAACACCACAGTTCAAAAGCATCAATTCTTCGGCACTCAGCTTTCTTCACAGTCCAACTCTCACATCCATACATGATCACTGGAAAGACCATAGCCTTTACTAGACGGACTTTTGTTGACAAAGTAATGTCTCTCCTTTTTAATATGCTGTCTAGGATGGTCCTGGTGGCTCAGATGGTAAAGCGTCTGTCTACAATATGGGAGATCCAGGTTCAATCCCTGGAGAAGAAAATGGCAACCCACTCCAGTACTATTGCCTGGAAAATACCATGGACAGAGGAGACTGGTAGGCTACAGTCCATGGAGTCACAAAGAGTCGGACACAACTGAGCGACTTCACTTTCAGGATGGTCATAACTTTCCTTCCAAGAAGTAAGTGTCTTTTAATTTCATGGCTGCAATCAACATCTGCAGTGATTTTGGAGCCCAGAAAAATAAAGTCTGACACTGTTTCCACTGTTTCCCCATCTATTTCCCATGAAGTAATGGGACTGGATGCCATGATCTTCATTTTCTGAATGTTGAGTTTTAAGCCAACTTTTTCACTTTCCTCTTTCACTCTCATCAAGAGGCTCTTTAGTTCTTCTTCACTCCTACCATAAGGGTGGTATCATCTGCATATATAAAGTTATTGATATTTCTCCCAGCAATCTTGATTCCAGCTTGTGCTTCTTCCAGCCCAGCATTTCTCATGATGTACTCTGCATATAAGGTTAATAAGCAGGGTGACAGTATACAGCCTTGATGTACGCCATTTCCTATTTGGAATCAGTCTGTTGTTCCATGTCCATTTCTAACTATTGCTTCCTGACCTGCATATAGGTTTCTCAAGAGGCAGATTAGGTGGTCTAGTATTCCCATCTCTTTCAGAATTTTCCACAGTTTATTGTGATCCACACAGTCAAAGACTTTGGCATAGTCAATAAAGCAGAAATAGATATTTTCCTGGAACTCTCTTCCTTTTTCCATGATCCAGCAGATGTTGGCAATTTGATCTCTCCTTCCTCTGCCTTTTCTAAATCCAGCTTGAACATCTGGAAGTTCACGGTTCACATAATGCTGAAGCCTGGCTTGGAGAATTTTAACTTTTAGCATCTAACATTTTTTAAAAAGTACAGGTAAATTTTATTTTGAGTAGATTCTGTCTACCCTGATTCTTTGGCAAAGTTTTTGATTAATTCATTTATTTCTGTCCATTTAAATTAGTAGTCCTAAAAAAGTTGATTGAAAAATATTTTATTAGTTAAAATATCCATAATATTGTGCAATTTCAATAAGGAAGAGTTTATACATTTTAAAGCATTTATTCCTTTCATTTTTAAGGTTTTTTTTTGCTTGAATGTATAAGTTTTCAGAAATTAATGACTATTCTACTTTTATGAACAATTGTTAATAAACTAAATGAGAAGCACTTTATAAAGGCATATTATTTAGTGTTCTTAGTGTGTGTGCGCTCAGTTGCTAAGTCATGTCCAACTCTTTGTGACCCTATGAACTGTAGCCAGTGAGGCTCCTCTTCATAGACTTTTCCAAGCAAGAATACCAGATTCATTTTTCCCATGACCACAACTAATACAACAGCAAAACAACAGCCTTCTAATAGGTGAATTGAGAACTTAATTGGGATTTGATTTTTCATAAAATTTTATGAAAAAAAAGAGGAACATTTTAACCATCCTTAAAAGCATCAGTTTGAAAAAAAGAGGAACATTTTAACCATCCTTAAAAGCATCAGTTTGAAACCAAAATTCAGTAAAGCCTAACTAGCAATCAAGTGTGAGAGCACAAATGAACATTTTCCAAATTTTAACATTTCAGATAGTTTACTATTCACATGTATGTAAGAGCTGGACCATAAAGAAGACAGAGAAATGAAGAATTGATGCCTTCAATTTGTGGTGCTGGAGAAAAGTCTGAAGAGTCCCTTGGACAATGAGGAGATCAAACCAGTCAATCCCAAAGTAAATCAACCCTGAATATTCATTGGAAGGACTGATGCTAAAGCTCCAATACTTTGGTCACCTGATGTGAAGATCTAACTCATTGGAAAAGACCTTGATTCTGGGAAAGATTGAGGGCAAAAGGAGAAGAGGGCAACAGAGGATGAGATGGTTACATAGCTTCACTGACTCGATGAACATGAATTTGAGCAAACACTGGGAGATAAAGAAAGAGAGGGAAGCCTAGCGTGTTGCTGTCTGTGAAGCTGCAAAGAGTCAGACACAACTTAGCCACTGAACAACAACAATTATTCACACATGATCTATAAAATTCTTTCACCTTTGTTAATAGAGCACTTTCCCCACTTAAATTTGCAATGATAATTTATGTCTGGTATTATTACTATTATCTCAGAATGTAACTTTTTTGAGGTAAAATTTTGCTTTGTTCTTTTAAATGTTTTCTTACTTCCTTTTTTCCTTTATGTTTTTTTCTTTTTATGTAGCCAAAGATACTGAATTTATATTAATGTTATTGTTTTAGATAAGTCTTGGTAAAAAGTGTGTTTTAAATTCTACTTGTGTTAACTTTTAGAGGAAGAAAATAGGATTATTTTTCTCCCTAGTAACCATTACCAAAATGATTAGGACTTGATTTAAAAATAAATTCCTAGTATGAAATTCTTTTTCAGTCACACATAGCCCTTGATGTTCTGTCTTGACTCTGTGCCTAAGCATTTTGTACTATGATGTTCAAAGTAGATTGTGAGCCTCACAAGGAGAATCTGGGGCCTCTTTATGTTTCATCTCCACCATGTGGTAATAAGTCTAGGGCATAATTTTTTGTTGACCAAAAGATACATCAGTTGGTATTGGAGTGCTATCCTTCATCTTCAGCACTTTTACAGCTCTTTAGCTCTTCTTCAAGCCCAGGAGAACTTTCTCCTGGCAGGTTTCTACCACACTCCTGTACCCCAATATTACAAGAAGACCTAGCTCTGGAAGGTTTGTTTAGTAGCAACCCTACACATTTATCTAAAAGGGAGGAATCGTGGTGTTAAATTTGAAAGAGAATTTTTGTACCCAAACTAAGCTGTAGTTTGAGAGTCAGATACACATAAACTCAACCAAAAAGGTACTCACAGAGTATGGATGATTGGGGTAGTGAAAAGTCAACAAGAGAAGATCCTATTAGCAAGAAAAAAGTCAAAACTGTCTCACTGTACTCCTCTCTTCCTCCCATCCCACTTTTTCTCATGAATCCTCTCCTCAGGAATTGGGGAGTTTGGAGCAGTCCCAGTCCCTGAAAATTACTTCATCAGGCATCTCAGTGTCAATGAGCTGGGGGAGCTAAAGTTGAGCACTTCAGAGATCTCTTTAGAGATTCAGAACTTGAGTGTGAGTCTTTAGATTTAGAGTCTGAGCTAAAAAGTCTTTTATACTGATCCTAATACAATCAAAATTTAGATGTTTTATTGGTACCTAATTTAGACTAAGCAAGTCAAGTGTGACTTTAAAAAAAAATGCCTTTGAATCTTATTTATGTTGAGCACTTGGTTTTATAACAGGCACTATGCTATACTCTGTTATATTATTTCATTGAATTTGCAAAACAATCCCATGAAGAGAATTAAAAAGTAGTTTAAAGAAAGAGTAAGTTGCCCAAGTCAAGGAGTAAGTTAGAAGTCAGGGCATCCTAA
>SJYQ01000100.1:810578-832362 GCA_006410935.1 Redunca redunca | reverse complement strand
GCATAGTCAATAAAGCAGAAATAGATGTTTTCATGTAACTTTCTTGCCTTTTTGATGATACAGTGGATGTTGGCAATTTGATCTCTGGTTCCTCTGCCTTTTCTAAAACTAGGTTGAACATCTGGAAGTTCACAGTTCACGTATTGCTGAAGCCTGGCTTGGAGAATTTTGAGCATTACTTTACTAGCATGTGAGATGAGTGCAATTGTGTGGTAGTTTGAGCATTCTTTGGCATTGCCTTTCTTTGGGATTGGAATGAAAACTGACCTTTTCCAGTCCTGTGCCCACTGCTGAGTTTTCCAAACTTGCTGGCATATTGAGTGCAGCACTTTGACAGCATCATCTTTCAGGATTTGAAATAGCTCCACTGGAATTCCATCACCTCCACTAGCTTTGATTGTAGTGATGCTTCCTAAGGCCCACTTGACTTCACATTCCAGGATGTCTGGCTCTAGGTGAATGATCACATCATCTCGTCATCTCGTCTGTTGCCTCTTAACAAATTTATTCTTAAGCAATTACTAACTCCTACAATCAGGACCCCCACCCAGCCTATTATTAAAATACCTTAATACCCATAACATTGCCAGATAACCCACTCCTTTGTCATTACTTCTGTTATTACCTAAAGTGGGTCTACGACAAGGAAATGTTTACCATTGGAGACACCCTAGCCTGCTCTTATGGAGGACTAGGGGAAGAAATCAATGACTGAAATCCCTTAACGCAGTAAGAGGATAAGCTTATGACTGTTAACACTGTTTCCCAGTCTCTGGGCATAGGCTTGGACTGCTTTACATCATGATATCTATTCCCATCTGTGGTGAGCAAACTGGCAATGAGTTAAAATTACAACCCCTTAATCCTACCCAGCACTGGTCATGCTGGAGATCTTGGCGATGCCCAACTCCAGTCCAGGGGTCTCAGGAGGTCAACCTGCCTTGACCTGCCTAGGGATCTGGTCCTTGAAAGGTTGTCACATCTCAATCTGCTTGGGGATCTGCCAGTCAAGGGGTCCCAGGAGGTCGTCAAGCCTTGACCTGCCCAGGGACCCAATTCTCGGGAGGCCAACTTGCCTCAACCTTCCTGGGGATTCGATCTCCAGGAGGCTATCATGTCTCAGCCTGCCTGGGGACCTGCACCCTGACCCGTGGACGCCTGGCTCTAAGGTTGCAACAGTACTGGGTAAGATAAGCTTCAGAAAGACTCACCTCTAAGGAACTTCACCCATGGAAACTAAAGGAGGCCTGTTAGTTTTTTCTTTTTCTTTTCCTCCCTGTCATGACTGTCTTTCAGACGGAAAATAACCAACCTACTTCCCGGCAGACACTCTTGAGATGCATCCTTGATAACTGGAAGCTGTTCGATCCTCTAACTCTAAGGAGAAGTCACTTAAAATTCTTTTGTGCCACAGCATGGCCACAGTATCCACTGGGGAACGAGGAACTCTGGCCTGAGGATGGGAGTTTAAATTACAACACCATCCTGCAACTAGAATCATTTTGCAAAAGACAAGGAAAATGGACAAAGATCCCCTATGTCCAAATTTTCTTCCAACTAAGAGATATAAAGAAACTCTGTCATAAGTATGGGATTGTTGTATGCCCTAAAAGTGAGCCTACTAGGCAAATGGTGTTAGGCATAGGCAACCAAGAGAAGGAACCCCGCCACCCCCCCTCCAAAGGCTCACCTCCCACGCTCCCAAAGAGACTGGAGCCTCCCACAGTTCCCAAGTTGCCTGGTGTTCCTTCCTTGTATCCAAACATGACCCCATATCTGGGAGCACCCGCTCCCCAAAAGCCAGCTCGAGTATGTCCCGTAGTTGAAACTGGAGGAGAATTCGAACCAATCCAGGTCCATAAGCCATTCTCCCTCTTGGAACTATGACAGATCAAGCAAGACGTGGGAAGCTCATACAGATGACCCAGGCAAATATATAGATACATTCCAACATATTGCCTTGGCCTTTGACTTCACGTGGAAGGACATCATGGTCATATTTAGTCAAACTTTTTCTGACCTGAGCCTGCTAGGGTCTTAAAGGAAGCCTGAAGCTATGCAACGGGGCTTCACATGTCAAGTGATAAATACCCAGTACGGGAAACTGCAGTCCCCTCCTCTGATCCTAATTGGAATTATAATGACCCTGAGCACATCTGGGAAAGGGATCATTTTCTAATCTGTGTGAAGGCAGGACTGAAAGCAGCCCAGCCAAAAGTAATCAGCTATGCCCGGGCCTCAGCAATAACTCAGGAGCCCAACGAGAACCCCATCGCCTTTCTGGAAAGGCTAAAAGAGGCCCTCCAAAAGTTTACCAATCTGGACTTAGAGTCTTACAAGGGACAGGTGATTTTAAAGGACAAATTCCTGTTCCAATGTGCATCAGATATCAGAATTAAGTTACAAGAGCTACAGCAGCAGGACCTTGCTGCCTCTTTAGATGAGATGGTCCAGACAGCCACCAATACCTTTTAAAACAGAGAACAGGAGAAGGAGGCCAAGGCCCAGGAGAGGGAGGGAAAGAAAGAGGCAAGGCATGCCCAGATGCTGGCTGCCCTCCAGGGAAGCCCTATGGCAAACCCCGAGTCCTTAAAGGACAAGGCAAGAGGTAAATGCCTAATCTGTACACATGCGGGACATTGGACCAATGAGTGTCCAAACTGTGACAAGTTTCCTAAAACGGCTTGCTAAAAATGCCATCAACTGGGACACTGGGCGGCATTCTTCCCTTAGGACCCAAGAGCCTCAAGGTCAAGCACCAAGCCTTCCCTCATGATGGTTCAACAAGACTGAAGTGGCCTGCTCCAGTCAGCCCGCCTGTCACAGATAATCATCATGGGGCTGGAGCCAAGGGTGCAACTGGATGTGGCAGGTAGGTCCAAGAATTTCTTGGTTGACACAGGGGCTATCTACTCTGTCTTGATCTCCTACTCCAGAGCCTTCTCCTCCCAAACCTGTACCATTTTGGGTGCTACAGGAAAAACAACTACTAAAAGATTCACCCAAGCACTTCTTTGTTGCTGGGATGGACAAATATTTTCCCACCAGTTCCTGGTGGTCCCTGAGTGTTCTACTCCTTTATTGGGAAGAGATATACTCATTAAATTGGGGACCACCCTTGAGATAGGAAGCTTTTCAGCCCCTAGAGCCCTACAGCTTCTGGTTACCACTGAAGAACCCATTACACCCTCTCCAATAGAGAGGGACCAAAAACTATGTAGGACAAAATTACCCCCCAGGTGTGGGACCAGGGAACTCCTGAATGAGCCCGCCAAGCTGAATCGGTCATCATTGTCCTCCAAGATCCCACTTGGTTTCCTAACCAGAAACAATATTCTCTCAAAGAGAGGCTCGGGAGGGACTACAGCCTTTAATAAATAAATTCCTTGGTTGTGGGCTATTGGTCCCCACCAGTTCACCATGTAACACCCCAATCCTCTCAGTAAAGAAAAAAGACAGAACCTGGCGAATGGTTCAAGATCTCTGGATCATAAATGAAACTGTAGTACCCCTCCATCCCACAGTACCCAATCGCTATGTAATCTTGGGAGAAATCCCACCTAGGGCCAAGTGGTTTACAGTCTTGGATCTCAAAGATGCATTTCTTTGCATACCACTGGCTAAAGAATCCCAGTATCTTTTTGCCTTTGAGTGGGAGGCCCTAGGAGAAAAACACTGACAAATGACTTGGACAGTCTTACCTCAGGGGTTCAGAGATAGCCCCCACCTGTTTGGATAGGCCCTTAGCCGGGATCTCCTAGATCTGGACCTGGGACCTAATGGGAAGATATTACAATACGTAGATGACCTACTAATCTGCTCTCCAGATGAGAAAAGTGCCCAAAAACATGCAATTCAGGTCCTAAACTTCTTGGCAGAAAGAGGGTATAAGGTCTCCCGTGCTAAGGCACAGATGGTCAAGACAAAGGTCACTGACCTGGGAGTTCAGATTATACACAGGTCCAAGAGGCTGTCCTCTGATAGGGTACAAGGAATTTTCCAGTCGCCCTCCCCAATGACTCAAAAACAATTGCAAGCTTTCCTGGGGCTAACTGGGTATGGTAGCATCTGGATAGCCAACTATGGTCTAATTGCCCAGCCCTTATATGAAAGCCAAAGGGACGGGATGATTCAATCCCACTGATGCGGGGAACTCCTCAAAAGAAGGCAGAGGCTACACTAAAACAAGCCTTAACTCAGGCACCTGCCTTGAGGTTGCCAGACCCAGAAAAAGCATTCAAACTTTATGTCCACGAAAGAGAGGGAATAGCCTTGGTAGTGTTAACTCAAAGGTTGGAATTTGAGCCCCAGCCTGTAGTTCACTTATACAAGAGGCTCGACCCAGCTGCCCGAGGCTGGCCTCCCTGCCTTCAAAATCTTGTAGCTATTGCAATCCTGATAGAAGATGCTTTAAAACTCTCCTCTGGGGGCAAACTATTTTTACCAGCCACCAAGTGAGACAACTAAATGGGAGAGGCCGTTTGTGGATGTCTGATCAAAAATCCTCAGATATCAAGTAGTGCTGATGGAAAATCCAGGCCTCACTATATCCCCTTGTGAGGTTCTTAACACAGCCACACTTCTGCTTACCCCCGAGGGCTCTCTCCCCTTTCATTCTTGTCTAGAAACCTTGGACCACTAGACAAAATCCCAAGAGGGACTGTCAAAAGATACTCTGACCAATCCTGGGATAATCTGGTACACTGATGGAAGCAGTTTTATCTTGGATGGAAAAAGAAGAGCTGGATATGCACTAGTCTCTGATTTTGAGATCATAGTGCCACCAGGTACTTCAGCCTAATTAGCTGAGCACACAGCCTTGACTCGAGCTTTTGAGCTGGAAAAAGGAAAAAGAGCAGCCATTTACACTGACTCCAAGTATGCCTTTCTGGTGCTACATACACATGCTGCTATTTGGAAAGAAAGGGCTACTTGACCACCCAAGGGTCCCCAATCAAATATGGTGATCAAATTCTTAAGCTCTTGGAGGCAGTCCATCTGCCCACTGAGGTTTCAGTCTCCCACTGTAAAGGACACCAAAAAGGGAGCATGGATGTGGCATGAGGGAGCCAAGCAGCTGATCAGGCAGCTAAGAGAACAGCATTACAGAACAATGACCTAATAGGGATTGCCACCTTAGTTCCACAGACTAATTCATATACTGAAGGTGAGACTCTTAAAGCTAAGGCTGAGGGCTTTCAAGAAGATCACATGGGGTGGTTCCAAAAGGAGTGACTCATTTTTCTGCCTGGGAACCTCCAGTGGAAGTTGGTTAACTTCTTACATGCTACCTCTCATTTAGGGGAAAAGGCCCTACAAAGATTACTAGAAAGGTCCTTCAGAGAAACAGGCCTCCAAATGACTATAAGCAAGTGGTCTCCTCTTGTCCCACTTTCCAGTTAAACAACCCCCAAGGAGCTCGAAGACCCCAGCTGGCCCAGTCTGTCAAACGATGTGGGGCATACCCAGGAGAGGACTGGCAGATGGACTTCACCCAGATGCCAGTTTCTCAAGGGTATAAATACCTATTAGTCATGATAGATACATTCACAGGATGGATTGAAGGCTTTCCCACCTGGACTGAGAAGGCTGAGGAGGAGGTAAAAGAACTGCTCCATGAAATCATTCCACGATTTGGTCTGCCCAGGTAATTACAAAGTGACAATGGGACATCATTTACTTCTAAGGTCACCCAAGGGGTCTCTGAAGCATTGGGCATTATTTACTATCTCCATTGTGCCTGGAGGCCTCAGTATTCAGGAAAAGTAGAAAGAGTCAACCAGTTCTTAAAATCAGCAATAAAAAGATAACCCAGGAGACCTCTCAGGGATAGGAGGCTTTGCCAATAGGTCTCACCTGCACCCGTATTGCCCCTAAGGAATAGGCTGGTCTTCAGTCAGTTCAGTTCAGTTCATTTCAGTCACTCAGTTGTGTCCGACTCTTTGCGACCTCATGAACCACAGCATGCCAGGCCTCCTTGTCCATCACCAACTCCCGGAGTACATCAAAACTCATATCCATTGAGTCAGTGATGCCATCCAACCATCTGATCCTCTGTCGTCCCCTTCTTCTCCTGCCCTCAATCTTTCCCAGCAGGGTCTTTTCAAATGAGTCATCTCTTCACATTAGGTGGCCAAAGTATTGGAGTTTCAGCTTCAGCATCAGTCCTTCCAATGAACACCCAGAACTGATCTCCTTTAGGATGGACTGGTTGGATCTCCAGGGACTCTCAAAAGTCTTTTCCAACACCACAGTTCAAAAGCATCAGTTCTTCTGTGCTTATGAGATGCTATATGGGAGACCTTTTGTTTATGTCAGTGACCTCTTCCTAGATCCAGAGGCTCAGACCTTCCAGTCTTATACCATGGCCATTGTGCAATTCCAACAGGATATACGCTTGTGGGGTGTGAACCAGGACCCAAAAGATTCAAGGAATCACCACTATATGCTCCAGGGACTCAAGTCTTAATTAAAGTCTGGAAAGATGGGTCCGCAAAGGCTCAACTCCAACCTTGGAAGGATACCTAGCCTGTAATACTTTCTTCTCCCACAGCAGTCAAGGTACCAGGACACAACTCCTGGCTTCACTGAGTCAAGCCATGGAAGAAAATAGAAGAGACATTCAATACACCTGTGAGCTCCTGGGAGATCTCAGATACGTATTCAGAACTACAAGTGAGTGCCATTCTAATGAACACTCCCAAAATCTAGTTTCTGGGGATAAGATTTCTCAGGAAAGCTCTAAAGAGCCAACGAAGCTTGGCAGGGGTTGTACTCCAAAACAGACAGGAGATAATATTCTGATTCCTGAGCAAAGAGGGACTGGAGCCATCTTGACAATGGGAATCTAGAGTTGGCTAATGGCTTACAACAGAATGGGAAAGACTAGAGATCTCTTCAAGAAAATTAGATATACCAAGGGAACATTTCATGCAAAGATGGGCTCAATGAAGGACAAAAATGGTATGGATCTAACAGAAGCAGAAGATATTAAGAGGCGGCAAGAACACACAGAAAAACTGTACCAAAAAGATCTTCGCGACCAAGATAATCACAATGGTGTGATCACTCTCCTAGAGCCAGACATCCTGGAATGTGAAGTCAAGTGGGCCTTAGAAAGCATCACTACGAACAAAGCTAGTGGAGGTGATGGAATGCCAGTTGAGCGATTTCAAATCCCAAAAAATGATGCTGTGAAAGTGTTTCAGTCAATATGCCAGCAAATTTGGAAAACTCAGCAGTGGCCACAGGACTGGAAAAGGTCGGTTTTCATTCCAATCCCAAAGAAATGCAATGCCAAAGAATGCTCAAAATGAAGTCACTCAATCGTGTCCAACTCTTTGCGACCCCATAGACTATATAGCCTACCAGACTTCTCTGTCCATGGGATTTTCCAGGCAAGAGTACTAGAGTGGGTTGTCATTTCTTTCTCCAGGAGATCTTCCCGACCCAACGATTGAACCTGGGTCTCCTGCATTACAGGCAGATGCTTTACCCTCTGAGCCACCAACTACCACACAATTGCACTCATCTTACATGCTAGTAAAGTAATGCTCAAAATTCTCCAAGCCAGGCTTCAGCATTACGTGAACCGTGAACTTCCAGATGTTCAAGCTGGTTTTAGAAAAGGCAGAGGAACCAGAGATCAAATTGCCAACATCCGCTGGATCATCGAAAAAGCAAGAGGGTTCCAGAAAAACACCTACTTCTCCATTATTGACTATGCCCAAGCCTTTGACTGTGTGGATCACAATAAACTGTGGAAAATTCTGAAAGAGTTGGGAATACCAGCCCACCTGACCTGCCTCTTGAGAAACCTATATGCAGGTCAGGAAGCAACAGTTAGAACTGGACATGGAACAACAGACTGGTTCCAAATAGGAAAAGGAGTACGTCAAGGCTGTATATTGTCACCCTGCTTATTTAACTTATATGCAGAGTATATCATGAGAAACGCTGGGCTGGAAGAAGCACAAGCTGGGATCAAGATTGCCAGGAGAAATACCAATAACCTCAGATATGCAGATGGCACCACCCTTATGGCAGAAAGTGAAGAGGAGCTAAAAAGCCTCTTGAGGGTGGAAGAGGAAAGTGAAAAAGTTGGTTTAAAGCTCAACATTCAGAAAGTGAAGATCACGGCATCTGGTCCCATCACTTCATGGGAAATAGATGGGGAAACAGAATCAGACTTTATTTTTGGGGGCTCCAAAATCACTGCAGATGGTGCCTGCAGCCATGAAATTAAAGGACGCTTACTCCTTGGAAGAAAAGTTATGATGAACCTAGATAGCATATTGAAAAGCAGAGACATTACTTTGCCAACAAAGGTCCGTCTAGTCAAGGCTATGATTTTTCCAGTAGTCATGTATGGATGTGCAAGTTAGACTGTGAAGAAAGCTGAACGTCGAAGAATTGATGCTTTTGAACTGTGGTGTTGGAGAAGACTCTTGAGAGTCCCTTGGCCTGCAAGGAGAACCAGCCAGTCCATTCTGAAGGACATCAGCCCTGGGATTTCTTTGGAAAGAATGATGCTAAAGCTGAAACTCCAGTACTTTGGCCATCTCATGTGAAGAGCTGATTCACTGGAAAAGACCCTGATGCTGGGAGGGTTTGGGGGCAGGAGGAGAAATGGGACGACAGAGGATGAGATGGCTGGATGGCATCACCGACTCAATGGATGTGAGTTTGAGTGAACTCTGGAAGTTGGTGATGGACAGGGAGGCCTGGCGTGCTGTGATTCATGGGATCGCAAAGAGTCAGACACGACTGAGCGACTGAACTGAACTGAACTGAATGGCACCCCACTCTAGTACTCTTGCCTGGAAAATCCATGGATGGTGGAGCCTGGTAGTCTGCAGTCCATGCAGTCACTAAGAGTCAGGGGACATGACTGAGCGACCTCACTTTCACTTTTAACTTTCATGCATTGGAGAAGGAAATGGCAACCCACCCCAGTATTCTTGCCTGGAGAATCCCAGGCATGGGGAAGCCTGGTGGGCTGCTGTCCTTGGGGTCGCACAGAGTCAACTGAAGTGACTTAGTAGCAACAGCAACAATGCCCCCACTAGTCCTTGTTATGCCATATTGATACTGCTTATGACTGCTCCATCTATTATCAATTGCCTAACATATTTTGTCCCTGCCAGGTCAACAAGCTACAATATGCAGTGCCAGTTCAACAAACATATATAAAACTACAGCCGACCATGGAAAATATCGCTCACCCTTAGATGGACACTGCTATAAGGACTCTGAGGCTTGAGAATGGGGGCAGGGGGTGCAATACCCCTCACCATCCCAGTTCAGCACGAAGTAGCCAGAAAGACCTCGATGCCCCTATTCCCAAAGAATTGGGCCTCCCATCTCTTGAGGGGAGAATGTTAGATAGTTAGAGTAGAAAAAAGGAGTCCAGAATGGCAGTAGCTAAAGACAAGGAAGGGGAAAGCCCGTGAAAACAGAATAAAGGAAGGTCCAAGGACTGGAGTGAGGACCTCAGGTAGAACAAACAGCACTCCTGGCCAGCCCAATTTACATAGGGCAGGCCCAGGGGTAGGAAAAAACATAAAAAGAGGAGTCAAAGGGCCGGGGTTAGGTCTCTCTACCCCGCTGTACGTACTCATTCTCTCTCTCTCTCTCTCCTCTTCGCATCTTTGCGTAGGCATGCCCTCATGCCTCAAGGGTGTATTTTCCTATTATTTTCTAAATAAAATTGAGCTGTAACACGTAGCTGTAACACTGATATAAGAGGTATAACAAGGTCTGTTCGAGACCTGAGAGCTATAACATGGTCTGTCCAAGACCCAAGAACTATTACACGGTCTGTCCAAGAGCTAAGACATGCAGAAGGCTTTAATGTCTGTCACTTCAAATCTCTGTTGAGACAAGACAGAGCCGAGGAGAATACACTCACCTGACAGTTCTACCTTCAGCGGCTATTTTGAGGACTCAGTGAAATAGGCAATGTTTTTAAGAGTATTTTTATGAAGGATTAAACAAACCTTAAATACATTTACTTTTCAAATATAGGTAACATAAATTTATAATAAATAGTCTCTCAAAGAAAAACTTTTTAAACAAGGCTCTGCCTTTGCCAATCAACAATAGTACTGATCCACTCTATATTAGAGTGAATACATAATATACATAACACATGTATTATCTGGTTCATTCCTTCTAGTGAAAGCCCATCATTGTCTACTATTAAAGAGTAAATTGATTGAGTTAAAGAGAGCTGAATTACAGTTGACATTTTCATGAATTGTTATAACTGTGATGATAATAGTGCTTTCATGAAGAAGAAAGAAATTTCCCCTTGATTGCATCCACCTACTATTCTGTATCTTAAAATTTCCAAAAACCTACTTCAGAAAAGCTCATAAATATGAAAATTCTTCCTAGTTTTAGTATGACCAAAGCAAAGGCATGTGAACACATGTCAAGATGATGAATGGAGACATATTACATCTGTTTAATTTATTTCTGCATTTAAATTGTAAGTTGACAACTATTTATGCCAATTTTACTTATCTTGTTCTCATTTGTGTTTATTAATACTTAAGCTATTTGCAGTACTTAGATTTCATATGCATGTAGTTGATTTCACTAAAGGTCTTTGTCAGTTGTTAACTTACACTAATTTCCTTGGAGCCCTCCCTTTGTTATACTTACATGATACCTGATGCACTACTGTATTTATATAAATAGTTTATTTGTTTTGGAATATGAATCAGTCCCAAATTGACACAATTATTTTTCTTCTTTACAATTTTAGTATATAGGGGATTAAGAAATAAAAGGCTCTCCAGTATAAAAAGTCCATGATATAAAACTTTGTTCTTCTTTGTAGCTGTGATTCCCACATGTCAAGTATGAGAGATAAAGGAGATATGCCAGAGACAAATAGAGAAAAAGATGAAATGGAAAGGCAGTAATGTAAATCTTGATTCTTGAAGCTACCTTCTTTTTTGATTTGGTTTTCCAACAGTTATATATTTTAAGAGTCAACATATTTGTCTGTTCTCCTCCATTAATTTAGTTTGTTTCTTTTATTTGCAATGGAATTCTAGTTAATAAACTGTTAGGGAGGTAGCAAATAAACATACGTAATTTAGCTTCCAAGATTGTGCCTTATGTTTTCTCACTTTACAAATTCAGTCTAATGTTTTGTTTCTTTCTCTAGAATTTTTCAGTTTTAGAACATTGATATCTGTAAGGTTTTCAACAGTTGGAACAGGAGATAATGAGACTAAGCAGGTAAAAGAAGGTAAGTCTCCTCTATGTAATAAGATTTATTTTCTCATAAGATTTATTACTTTGAAGGTCTTGTTCTTTAAATATAATTACACTAAAGTGATTCAAATAAGCTGACTAATTTTGTAAAACATATACCCTAATTGCCTTTTTAAATTTCATGCTGCTGAAAGGCAGAGAATGTGCTTTTCCAATTTTTATATGGCTTTATATCAGATAAAATAGTCACATAATAAACGTTTGTTGAAGGACAAGAGCCATGTGGATGTGGGATTTGAGTTTGTGACAAAAGTCGCACTTTAGAATCACACCTCATATCTGATGCTTAAAATCCTTTAAATATTGATAAAATAAAAATTCAGTGTTAATTGGAATTCTCTATTTTGACTGTCAGTTCTCTCATTTAAAACATTAAAAGTGGTTAATGTATAATTTATTGAGTAACAGCAAAAGCCATCCCAAAGTGTTATGAATGTGTTTAAACAAGTGCTGGATGAGCGGCTGAGATGTAAAGACTTTTAATTTTGTGATTTCAAGATCAAATTCGGCAGTGTGCCTGTGGGTTTGACCACTACTCATGCTGGAGCTTTGAGGATTTTTGATGATGTAGAACAATCATTGGTGAAATATCAAAGGCTGGAACATTGAGGGCAAATACGGGTTCATGAATTTTAAAGGCGGTCATGCTTTAAATAATTTCAGTGCATAGAATGAAGCTGCTAGGACTGGTGAAAAGGGCATTTAAGGAAGCTAACTTTATCTTTAGATGAATAAGAAAAGGTAACTATAGCCCACAATATGGACGGTTTTTCAATTTTTTCAAACTAACTGAAAGACCTTTAATTAGTTCAAGGAACAAAAATGCTTGTAACGATTGCTTTTTAATTCCTGATAATTTCACCTTTTAACTTAACACCATGAAAAAATTAATTAGGAACCATCAAAAAGCAAGAATGTGGTGTAGCCATCTTTAATATAAAATTGTATTAAATCAGTTTTCTGGGATTGGTTCTATGTTACTATATTTAATTTCACATAAACTTTATAAAATTTTATGTAATGTAGTATGCTCTTACTTTCAGAGAGAGTTTAATATGGTTTTTGTGACAATAACATTGTGAAAGTGGGCAGCTGATCAAATTATAGGTTTAGGTTTCCACTGAAGAAAAAGCATCCTTAGGATACTCTTGACTGCACATTTTAACCAAAAGCTGAAGTTTACCAGCTCACCTTCTTCTCCAAGCTCAAGCTATGAATACTTCAAAGAAATAAAAATAAATTAGACCATAGAGTTAAAGGTCACACACACTAGTGAAAGGAGGAAAGCGGTTGTGCTTTGTTTTTCCTTTGTGGATTGCTCTTATTTGTTTATCATCTCTCCTTTGCCTTTCTTGCACTTCCTTCACTGAGATGGCCTGGAGGACTCTCATACTGGGAGGCTCAGTTCACTAAGATCTAAATGATTAGCAACACAGGGCCCACAGACCACATTCATCCTGTTCCACATCAAGTCTGGCTATGCTAATTGGTTTTTGAATTGCCTGTGTCTGCTTTCAAGCTACCACGGCAAAGTTAATAGTTGCAACAGTGTCTTATAGCCCACAAATCTTTATTTACACTTATTATCTGGACATTTACAGAAACTATTTGTCAACTCAGCAGTGCTGGGTTCAGGTGGAAGAGGTATAAACTGAGAATTTTAAGCTGACTCTGGAGAGAAGGGGATGGCACCCCACTCCGGTACTCTTGCCTGGAAAATCCCATGGATGGAGGAGCCTGGTGGGCTCCAGTCCATGGGATCGCGAAGAGCCGGAAACGACTGAGCGACTTCAGTTTCACTTTTCACTTTCATGCATTAGAGAAGGAAATGGCAACCCACTCCAGTGTTCTTGCCTGGAGAATCCCAGGGACGGGGGAGCCTGGTGGGCTGCCGTCCATGGGGTCGTCGCGCGGAGTTGGACACGACTGAAGCGACTTAGCAGCAGCAGCAGCAGCTCTAGTTCTTAGTGTTTTCTATCTTGGATTTTTCCGTTGAGACTTTCTTTGCTAATAGGGTGAGACAGTTTAAATGTCTTAGTAGAGACTTCAGGAATAGTGAGAAGAGTAGACATGCTTCTGGTCTTGACTTTAAGTTAAACATGCCAAGTAAGGTCTTAAACTGCTAAGTCGCGTCAGTCGTGTCCGACTCTGTGCGATCCCATAGACGGCGGCTCACCAGGCTCCTGTCCCTGGGATTTTCCAGGTAAGCGTACTGGAGTGGGCTGCCATTTCCTTCTCCAGTGCATGAAAGTGAAAAGTGAAAGTGAAGTTGCTCAGTCCTGTCCAACTCTTCGCGACCCCATGGACTGCAGCCCACCAGGCTCCTCCTTCAGTGGGATTTCCCAGGCAAGAGTACTGGAGTGGGTTGCCATCGCCTTCTCCGAAGTCTTAAACTAGTCCCGCATAATTCAAAAAGGTACAATCTGTGGGGGTAAAACGGAACTCTTCCTGCACAACAATAAGTTGAACATTGGCCCAGCATTCCCTCCATGTAAATCCTTCATGGATCTAGTGTAGAAAAGGACTCAGAGTCCAGTCACATTCTCTACCATCAGTGATCTAACAAAACACACTGCTTCAAAATGAATATCAAATGAACCTCACATATCCAATCTTTTGAGCTTGTTCATACATAAGGGACAGAAACAAAAAGGTCAATCTGCTTAGCAGCAGAGCTTTAAAAATAAATCAATTGCAATTGGAGTTGCTTTTACTTATTTATTTTTTTTTTAATTTTACTTACATCAGATTGTTTTAGAATGAAATCCAGTTTAAGTTGGAGAACTACCTTTACTTATGGGATTTTTGGTGTTTGTTGTTTTTTTTATTTGTTTTTCGTTTATTTTCCTTTTGCACAAAGATTGCAGATAAGTGATGTTTCAACTTGACTTTCTGTCATAATAGTATATTTCCTAACAGCCAATCACAACACAGCCATAAAACTTGTCTTAATGGGATTTTGCCTTGAGCATGATCTGTAATTAGGTAGGAGGTTACCATTGCAACTCCATCACTGTGATTTTTTAGGTGAATCTCTTGGGGCTCTTTTGGCCTCTGGGTTTCCAAGCTTCATAGCATACCCTGAACATTAGGTAAGCTTCTGCTGATGCTTAGGCTCTCTCACACACACACACAGTATGGTTAATATTCATCAACATTTCTGTAATTAGCAAATGTGTCTGTGCTGAAAGTTTTATTCTTATTTTATTCTTATTTCTTTGTTTTTGCACATATTGGCTCTTTTGATGTAAGTACAATCCAATCTAGAGACAGAAGTAAACTGCAGATGCCACACCAGAAGTGTGCTGATGACACCATCTGCTTTTTGTAGCTCTCTCTTGGTCACTGATTTCTCTGAGAGGTTTTCTTTAAGATAGTTGGACAATCTTATGGCATGTTGTGTGACATATGGAGTACTATTTCATTAGTGACTTCAGTATGCTGGAGTTGAGAAAGCAAGGAATGTGGAATCAGACAGACAGATTTAGAAGTCTCGGTTGGTTTCCTCACTGGATAAAGTCATGTGTCCTTTCTGTCCTTAGTCTCCTAAGCTGTACAATGATAACCAATGTCATCAAGCTGCCTAAGAAGTGCTGTGATAAATAACTGTTTAATACTGAAAGTGCTAGATAAATTATAGGTGATATTTAAAAATAAATTATAATTATTGTTTTTTACAATTATATTCAGTTCAGTTCAGTTCAGTAGCTCAGTCGTGTCCGACTCTTTGTGACCCCATGAATCGCAGCACGCCAGGCCTCCCTGTCCACCACCAACTCCCGGAGTTCACTCAGACTCGCGTCCATCAAGTCAGTGATGCCATCCAGCCATCTCATCCTGGGTCGTCCCCTTCTCCTCCTGCCCCCAGTCCCTCCCAGCATCAAAGTGTTTTCCAGTGAGTCAGCTCTTCACATGAGGTGGCCAAAGTACTGGAGTTTCAGCTTTAGCATCATTCCCTCCAAAGAAATCCCAGGGCTGATCTCCTTCAGAATGGACTGGTTGGATCTCCTTGCTGTCCAAGGGACTCTCAAGAGTCTTCTCCAACACCACACTTCAAAAGCATCAATTCTTCAGCACTCAGCCTTCTTCACAGTCCAACTCTCACATCCATACATGACCACAGGAAAAACCGTAGCCTTGACTAGATGGACCTTAGTCGGCAAAGTAATGTCTCTGCTTTTGAATATGCTATCTAGGTTGGTCATAACTTTTCTTCCAAGGAGTAAGCGTCTTTTAATTTCATGGCTGCAATCACCATCTGCAGTGATTTTGGAGACCCCCAAAATAAAGTCTGACACTGCTTCCACTGTTTCCCCCTCTATTTCCGATGAAGTGATGGGACCGGATGCCATGATCTTCATTTTCTGAATGTTGAGCTTTAGGCCAACTTTTTCACTCTCCTCTTTCACTTTCATCAAGAGTTAGTGAAAGTCAAATCATCTCTATTATCAAAAAGGAAACTTTTCACTCTAGCCTTAGTGATTTACATCACTTCTGTCAGCACTGCTTAAAACTCAGATTCTGTTTGATTTTTGAGGTGTTAGACTTTTGTTTGAAGAATTTGCCCACATTAGTTTTATATCAGTATCTTATCTCTGTAAGAAAAATTTATAGGATTATGGTACAAAATCAATGAGAAAGAGAGATATAATAGATCCTTTGGAAATAAAAATTAAATAAAAAACATTAAAATTCTTTATCAATTATAAAGCCCATGTTAATGTAGTAGCTCTTATATCTATCAAATAAGTATGGAAGCTATTGTACAGAGGAGATTATTTGCATTCTTGACATTTTTAGAAGCATACACTAATAAATATAAGCAATNCTAATGACTCTCAACATTTTGTTAAACTCATCTTCTGTAATGAGATGAAAAAAGCATAGCATAGTGGAAAACGTTTCCTTATTCTCTACATAAAGTTTTCCTTTGATTTTTAGTCACAATGCTCTCTTTGATTTTTCCCTTGGCAATACCATTTTTGATTCATGAGTATGGGAAAAGCTTCCCTGATGTGCCCATAGTTTTCTTGCATGTATTCTCAGTGTTCTCTCTTTTTTCCAATCTCTTACTCTCTCTCTCATTCTTTCTACTTCCCCCTTTCCTAATGCCTTCCAGCTGTCTTATTGATCAAGACAGTCCCTCATAACTCTCAGGATTGGATGGAAAAAAATCCAATTGACTGGCTAAGGGCTTGATTTAAAGGCTGAAAGTAAAAAATAAAACCGAAACCTATTTACACCTCAGTCTAGATTTCAGCACTTTCAATAATCTATATTTACTATACATAAAGCTGATCCTTTGGTACCTATCTTACTCTCATTATAGTTTTCAAGTGATATAGAATCATTAAGTGGCAAATTTTAATTAGTACCTTGAAAACTCCAACAAATGATTTCAATATCAAAGTGGTTTTCATCAGGTTGAGAGAAAGAAGGTTAGCAGGACAGAGAGGCTGGTAAGTGTGAAAGAATAGACTAAAGAGGCAGAAGTTACAAGATATTTGACTCCAGTTTCGTCTAATCTGGGAATTAGTCAAAATAGTCACAGTGAGTATCGTGTCACCACTTCTTTCCCTTTTTTTTTAAAGTGAATTTTATTGTGTTTATCCTGCTCATCTTTCATGCTGTATATTAACAGACACAGAAACATATATCTTGAACCATGGGCATTACATCCAAATGTGACCACATCCCAAGTGGTTGGGCTTTGAGCTGGAAACATGAATTAACTGAAACCTTGATGATACTCCCTTCAGGGTGGGAACAAATATGATCATTTATGAGAAGGACTCTCACCATTGTCAGGTGATCAAAGCACAAACTGATGAGAGTTGTTGCCCCCCACTGATAACCGTTATTCACCCTTTCCCTTAGTAATAAAATCTCTAAGTTATATCTGGACCCATAAGAAAAATATTTCCCTACCTTTATCACAGGTAGCTGTGACCACTGTACTAAATTGTGACAAAGAATGTGAGTGGAAGTAGTAGGTACAAGGAATATCCTAAGAGGAAGGAAAAGCACATCCTTTTTTTGTATTCAGTATGTACTCTGAACTTCATTTGTCTCATTTGTAAATATAAAGGACATTTTCCTAGAATAATATCAAAGGTCATTGACAAGTCTAAGAAGTCTATCAATTTCTGAAAGTGAAAGTGTTAGTCATTCAGTCGTGTCCGACTCTTTGTGACCCGAGGGACTGTAGTCCACCGGGCTCCTCTGTCCTTGGAATTTTCCAAGCAAGAATTCTGGAGTGGGTTGCCATTTCCTTCCCCAGGGAATCTTCCCGACCCGTTGACTGAACCTGGGTCTTCCGCCTTGCAGGCAGTCTCTTTACTGACTGAAGCGCCAGGGAAGACCTATCACTGTCTGATAAACCTTTAAAATCTGCCTCAGAAAGATATAGTCAGAATTTACCATTGGTAAGTTTTAAAGTAGATGAAGATTTTTCAAATTAACTTTATTGGAGTATAATTGCTTCACAATGTTGTGTTAGTTTCTACTGTACAGCAAAATAAAGCAGCCATACATATACACATATCCCCTCTCTTTTGGATTTCCTTTCTACTCAGGTCTCCACAGTGCAGTAAGTAGCATTTCTTGTGGTATACAGTATGTCTTCATTAGTTATCTATTTATAGTATCAATAGCATATACTTGTTAATCCCAACCTCTCGGTTCCTCCCATCTCCCCTTCCCACTACCCCCATTTGTTCTCTACATCTGTGTCTCTATTTCTGTTTTGCAAATAAGATCATCTACACCAGCTGTCCCCAACCTTTTGGGAACCAGTGACCAAACTGTGAAAAATAATTTTTTTCACAGACAGAGCGAGGATGGTTTTGGGATGATTCAAGTACATTACATTTACCATGCCACCACTGATCTGACAGGAGGCAGGGCTGAGGTGGTAATGCAGGCAAAGGTAGCAGCTGTAAGCACAGAGGAAGCTTCTCTTGCTCACCAGCTGCTCAATTCGTGCAGTGCGGCCCAGTTCATAACAGGTCACAGACCGGTAACCAATGTGTGGCCCAGAGGTTTGGGACCCAGATCCCATTTTTTTTTGATTCCAGATACATGCATTCATATCTAATATTTGTTTTCTGACTTATTTCATTCTGTACGAAAATCTCTAGGTCCATCCACATCTCTACAAATGACCTAATTTCATTCCTTTTTATAGCTGAATAAATTCCATTGTATATACACACACACACACACCACATCTTCTTTATCCATTCCTCTTAAATGCTGGAGAGTGTGTGGAGAAAAGGGAACCCTATACACTGTTGGTAGAAATGTAAACTGATACAGCCACTATGGAAAACAATATAGGGGGTTCCCTAAAAAACTAAAAATAGAACTACCATATGACCAAGCCATCCCACTCCTGGGCATATACCCAGAAAAAGCATAATTCAAAAAAATACATGCATCCCAATGTTCATTGCAACATTATTTACAATAGCTAAGACATGGAGGCAACTTAAATGTCCATCAACAGAGGAATGGATAAAGAAGATGTGGTAGAGATGAAACTTTTTTTGATTCCAACAACTTTCTTTCTTTGCTTTTATCATTCTTGTAAAGTGTCACACTCCTGATCAGAAAGGAAGCCTGTTAAGTTATCTCTAAGAGTAGCAATGGTAGAGGAAATAAGTGAATTCATACCAATGTGTTGGTGACATTTTGCATTAATCCTCTAGAGTGTTTGCCTTTGAAGGAAAATAAATACATATACACATACTATAAGACACCTCCTTCTTTTAGAAACCTTGCTTTATGCTATTTTGCTTTTACAAAAGACCAACATTAGTATCTATTTTCACTAGCCAAAACAAATCTGAGAAAAGATTTTCACTTCTATGAAAAGGAAAACAGATTCTTCACTTTAAATCATTTTGGCTTAAAAGTTTTTATATGAACCTTCTACNTTGAATACCAGGGGATATACACACACCACACATGTATTCTCTCTCTGTATATATACATATATTCATATGCATACACACATACACAAGACAGGAAAATGTTTGCCTTAAAAAATTAATTTCACATGATAGAATTTTACATATTCTATTCACACAGAATAGTAATTTGAAGTCCACAGAGAATAATAATTTGAGGACTTTTCTGGTGGCTCAATGTTAAAAAAAAAAAAAAATCTGCCCACCAATGCAGGAGACATGAGTTTGATTCCTGGTCCAGGAATATCCCACATGCCACAGGGCAACCAAGCCCAGGCACCACTACTACTGAGCCTGTGCTCCACAGCCCGGGAGCTGCAAGAAGAGAAGCCACCACAATGAGAAGCCACTGCACCGCAACTAGAGAAAAACCTGCAGGTCCAGCACAGCTATAAACAAGTAAATAACTCTTTTAAAGTAACTTGAGATACCTGCATTTTCTTCAGTTCCTCAAATCCTAGTTTTGTGGTTACAAGCTTTAGTCAATAAGTGACACTGAATACCACAGTAAGTCAATTTATGACAAATGACAGTAAATGCATCTAAATAGCACACTTTAAAAATCTGTGAAATAACCTCAATTCACTGCATTTGAATTTCATATCAAAGTAATAATTATGAGTTCAGTGAGAAAGATATGCTTCCTCAAGCAATAGAATTGTATGTTATCCAATTCTACTTTTGTATACCCTCCAATTACTACATATTAAAAATGTTTTCCTGTATCCAAATATAGGCATTCTTTTTATGTCACAGTTTTCTATCAATAGCTACTTTCCTAAACATTTGATCATGTTTCTAGTAGTACAGTTAGAATCAACTTTTGCATATTTAACTGCCTACAGTAATTACTGGAGAAAGAAATGGCAACCCACTCCAGTAATCTTGCCTGGAGAATTCCATGGACAGAGGATCCTGGCAGGCTACAGTCCATGGGGTCACAGAGTCAGGCATGACTGAGCAACTATCACTCATTCACAGTAATTACAGGATGATAAATAGAACTGAGGTCTGTAAAAGGAGAGGAGTGCATATTAATTTTTTAGAATTTACTAATAAAATTAGCCTCTGGTATTAATAATTGCATTGTTTCTAGGATATAGTCTGAAATAATAATATGCAATTTGATCCCTTGGTGTACTCGATGTAGTTATTATATTGATTGAAAGCTGCCAGATAAATAGCTCAGTTACAAAGTGTTGACTGGATCAGAGACTGATGATTTAAATAAATAAAGAAGGAGAAATTTCTGAGCACAGCATTAATGTCAGAATCAATGAATTGTTCCTGCTGAGTTTTGTTAGTGTACCTAGAAATATAAAACTAACTTTAGAGACAGCTGTGACATTCCAGGGAAAGTTGATGAAAAATTTAACCCTTTGCTCCAAATTTGCATTTCCCTCTGTGACTTGATTTGAATATTAAAAGTAGAAATTTAAAGTATATTGGTAACAATCTGCCCTACAGAGGTACTGCTATGCTGAAAAATAGCATCTTCATGTTAGCGGCCGAGATGCCAACAACATTCATCTGTTGATTTACCAAATGATCATTTTGCATCAGGCCTTCAGTTTCAAAGCAAGATTCTACATTAAATGAAAATAGAGCACTCTAGGGAAGTTCTAGTGAAAGATGATACTTTTATTATACATGTTTCCAGGACATTCCCCCAAATCATCCCACCCTCTCCCTCTCCCACAGAGTCCAAAAGACTATTCAATACATCTGTGTCCTTTTGCTGTAAAGTAATTAGCCTCCAATTAAAATAAATAAATTTAAATAAAAAAAAAGATGATACTTTTCAAAACATTTTGATAACAACTGTTCCTGTATGGCTATGATGGAAAACATGGCAAAGAACCAGCATGCTGGTCATTCTGATCTTTGGATGGAATTTTCATTTTTTTAACTTGATTTTGTTTATACATCAAATAATCCTTTTATTTTAATGAAAGTAGTATGCAAGATAATTGGTGGATATAACTGATTTTATCGAATCACTGTGTATTTTAAAAAATACCTAAAATTCTAATACCACTTGAATAAATAACTGAATCAAAGTATCACTTGTAAGCAATGAAGGAATGTTGATTTTGTTTAACAGTTGGGAGCTTTTAATCAGCTCTGCTTCATTAAGATTCTCCTGTCTTCACTATAAATTTAAAAAATACTCAATAATAAACTTTCATCGCAATTTGTGTTTTTTAAAAATAATTTCTGGTAAAGACAATTTCTTTACCTCTGCATTTCTTCAGCTCATTTCAACAGATTTTATTTTTTCCCCCGACATTCCTCAGTTCTAATTCCATCTAATTGGCAAGTCTAGAGAGAGTACAAAGATTAGTCTTGATGTTTTAGACAAATTAAAAATGCTTCATTTGACCCTAAGTGCCTGGCAAAGTTATGTATTTGGCAAAGAGCCATACTGATCATATTTTAGAAACTGGGATGAAACTATTATATTTCTTAATTTCATAGACAAAAGAATATAAATTATTATAAAAAGTGTATCTCAAATTATGATG
>SJYQ01000100.1:779990-810517 GCA_006410935.1 Redunca redunca | reverse complement strand
TTCATTCCATATTCTTTTTATTTTTTAAAGTGTGTATTACAATTTTAGTCTTCTAATTTTATTAATCCAACCTATAACACAGAGGATTCCAGAAAAGATGTGCTTAGGGAAGACAAAGGAGCAACAAAGATTTAGGTTTCAATTGTTTGTTTTTCTTTGCAGCAAAGCTATTCTCTATAGAAACTTTTGTGTCTGTGAAGAAGGCTTGGGGGATCTGTTGGCATCAATATTTGTTTAAGCACACCTTTGACATTCTTATTCGATAAAATTATTTGTGCACAGGCCCAACGAAGAAAACACATTTCTATTATGCAAATAGTAAAGAGAATACATTCAGTTCAGTTCAGTCCAGTCGCTCAGTTGTGTCTGACTCTTTGCGACCCCATGAATCGCAGCATGCCAGGCCTCCCTGTCCATCATCATCTCCCAGAGTTCACTCAAACTCACGTCCATCGAGTCTGTGATGCTATCCAGCCATCTCATTCTCTGTTGTCCTTCTGCCCCCAATCCCTCCCAGCATCAGAGTCTTTTCCAATGAGTCAGCTCTTTGCATGAGGTGGCCAAAGTACTGGAGTTTCAGCTTTAGCATCATTCCTTCCAAAGAACACCCAGGGCTGATCTCCTTTAGAATGGACTCGCTGGATCTCCTTGCAGTCCAAGGGACTCTCAAGAGTCTTCTCCAACACCTTACTATCTAAGAAATTATATTTAAGGAAACTCGGAATCAACCTAAATATTTTTTAACAAGGAAGTTGATGAATAGCATTTCTGTACTCTATTCATTCTCATTGTCCCCTTTCCATCCTCACTCTGGGTAGGAATGACACCTTTGAGCAGCAAAATTATGCATTAAAATTAAGTCACTTGAAAAGTGAAAGTCACTCAGTCATGTCTCACTCTTTGCTGTCCCATGGACTATAGCCAGACAGTCTCCTCTGTCATGGGAATTCTTCAGACAAGAATATTGGAGTGGGTTCCCATGCCTTCCTCCAGGGGATCTTCCCAATTCAGGGACTGAACCCAGGTTCCCCACATTGCAGGCGGATTCTTTACCAGCTAAGCCAGCAGAGAAGCCCCAAAATACTGAGTGGGTAGTCTGTCCTTTCTCCAGCTGATCTCCCCAACCAAGGAATCCAAGCGGGATCTCCTGCATTGCAGGCAGATTCTTTACAGAAGAGCTACCCCGAGAAGATGAACTGCTAATATGGGAAATATCATTTTGTCCTAGATGTATGCCTTGACTTAAGAATGTACTATCATGATGAAATAGGTCAAGGGTTTGCAATTTGTATGAGTCAATTTGAGCCAAAGCTTGAGATTGAAGGAGTGACAGTATGAAATAGAATGAAATGGATAGTGGGACAGAAAGATGAAGCCAATTGTAGGAGTGAATAAGACATGCTGACCAAAGAGAAGGGTGAGGGAAACTTTACTGCCCATATTAAACTAACTCAGCTAAGAATACGGAGCAAATACAGAGGAACAGCATATAAATCTTTTTATTACCCATTGGACTCCAAGTATATTAATAGTCTAGGAGTATCATAGGGTTATTTCTGATGAAGACTGTCATTTGATCAATTCAACTATTTTAGGAATATTCACATAACTGTCTTCTATCAGTGATGACATGAACATTCTGAAGTGAAGACATTTCCAAGTCTTTTGAAAGTTAAAAACAGAAAAAACACAAATTAAATTTACTTACTAAATATATTAATGAAAAAGTATTTTGCTTTGCTTTATAAAAGCAAATATTCCTAAAACTATCATCTTGGTATTATAAAATCAAATTTAGTTGCAGTAAACCACTCAAGTAACAGAGGACTCATCTCCCACTTGTCTTCATTGAATTGTGGAATATTAGACTGTGACTATGGAGATATGGTGACTTTTCATGTATTTGTGACATTGTGCCAGCTGTGACGGACCACGCAGAAGTGAGGCCGAGAGGAGCTACCCCACGTCCAAGGAGAGGCAGCTGTGTGGGTGCAGGAGGGCTGAGAGGAGCTACTCCACGTTCAAGGTCAGGAGGGGCGACCTCATCCAAGGTAAGGAGCAGCAGCTGCGCTTTGCTGGAGCAGCCATGAAGAGATACCCCACATCAAAGGTAAGAGAAACCCAAGTGAGATGGTAGGTGTTGTGAAAGGGCATCAGAGGGCAGACACTCTGAAACCATAATCACAGAAAACTAGCCAATCTGATCACATGGACCACAGCCTTGTTTAACTCAATGAAACTAAGCTATGCCGTGTGGGGCCACCGAAGATGGATGGGTCATGGTGGAGAGGTCTGACAGAATGTGGTCCACTGGAGAAGGGAATGGCAAACTACTTCATTATTCTTGCCTTGAGAACCCATGAACAGTATGAAAAGGCAAAAAGATAGGATACTGAAAGAGGAACTCCCCAGGTCACTAGGTGCCCAATATGCTCCTGGAGATCAATGGAGAAATAACTGTAGGAAGAATGAAAGGATGGAGAAAAAGCAAGAACAATGCCTAGTTGTGGATGTGACTGGTGATAGAAGCAAGGTCTGATGCTGTAAAGAGCAATATTGCATAGGAACCTGGAATGCTAGGTCCATGAATGAAAGCAAAATGGAAGTGGTCAAACAGGAGATGGCAAGAGTTAACATTGACATTCTAGGAATCAGTGAACTAAAATGGACTGGAATGGGTGAATTTAACTCTGATGACCATTATATCTGCTACTGTGGGCAGGAATCCCTCAGAAGAAATGGAGTAGCCAACATGGTCAACAAAAGAGTCCAGAATGCAGTACTTGGATGCAATCTCAAAAATGATAGAATGATCTCTGTTCGTTTCCAGGCAAATCATTCAATACTACAGTGATCCAAGCCTGTGCCCCACCAGTGACACTGAAGAAGCTGAAGTTGAACGGTTCTATGAAGACCCACAAGACCTTTAAAACTAACACCCAAAAAAGATGTCCTTTTCATTACAGGGGACTGGAATGCAAAATTAGGAAGTCAAGAAACATCTGGAGTAACAGGTAAATTTGGCCTTAGAATATGGAATGAAGCAGGGCAAAGGTTAATAGAGTTTTGCCAAGTAAATGCACTGGTCATAGCAAACACCCTCTTCCAACAACACAAGAGAAGACTCTATACATGGACATCACCAGATGGTCAACACCAAAATCAGATTGATTATATTCTTTGCAGCCAAAGATGGAGAAGCTCTATACAGTCAGCAAAAACAAGACCAGGAGCTGGCTGTGGCTCAGATCATGAGCTCCTTATTGCCAAATTCAGACTTAAATTGAAGAAAGTGGGGGAAATCACTAGACCATTCAGGTATGACCTAAATCAAATCCCTTATGATTATACAGTGGAAGTGAGAAATAGATTTAAGGGACTAGATCTGATAGGCAGAATACCTGATGAACTAAGGATGGAGGTTCATGACACTGTACAGGTGACAGGGATTAAGACCATCCTCATGGAAAAGAAATGAAATAAAGCAAAATGGCTGTCTGAGGAGGCCTTACAAATAGCTGAGAAAAGAAGAGAAGTGAAAAGCTAAGGAGAAAAAGTAAGATATTTCGATTTGAATGCAGAGTTCCAAAGAATAGCAAGGAGAGATAAGAAAGCATTCCTCAGCGATCAATGAAAAGAAATAGAGGAAAACAAGTGAATGGGTAAGACTAGAGATGTCTTCAAGAAAATTAAAGATACCAAGGGAACATTTCATGTAAAGATGGGCTTAATAAAGGACAGAAATTGTATGGACCTAACTGAAGCAGAAGATATTAAGAGGAGGTGGCAAGAATACGCAGAACTGTACAAAAGATCTTCACAGAAGATCTTCACGACCCAAATAATCATGATGGTGTGATCAGTCACCTAGAGCCAGACATCCTGGAATGTGAAGTCAAGTGGGCCTTAGAAAGCATCACTACGAACAAAGCTAGTGGAGGTGATGGAATTCCAGTTGAGCTCTTTCATATCCTCATGCTGTGAAACTGCTGCACTCAATATGCCAGCAAATTTGGAAAACTCAGCAGTGGCCACAGAACTGGAAAATGTCAGTTTTCATCCCAATCCCAAAGAAAGGCAATGCCAAAGAATGCTCAAACTACTGTGCAATTGCACTCATCTCACATTACTCTAAAGTAATGCTCAAAATTCTCCAAGCCAGCCAGGCTTCAGCAATATGTGAACCGTGAACTTCCAGATGTTCAAGAAGGTTTTAGAAAGGCAGAGGAACCAGAGATCAAATTGCCAACATCCGCTGGATCATGGAAAAAGGAAGAGAGTTCCAGAAAAACATCTATTTTTGTTTTATTGACTATGCCAAAGCCTGAAACTGCAATACTTTGGCCACTTCATGTGAAGAGTTGACTTATTGGAAAAGACCCTGATGCTGGGAGGGATTGGGGGCAGGAGGAGAAGAGGACGACAGAGTATGAGATGGCTGCATGGCATCACTGACTCGATGCACATGAGTTTGGGTGAACTACAGGAGTTGGTGATGGACAGGGAGGCCTGGTGTGCTCTGATTCATGGGGTCACAAAGAGTTGGACATNATAGTGTTATGCAAATTTATTCACATTTATATATGGAAAATGAAATACTTATACAGATAAGGTAATATTCTTACATATTTTGTGTTAAGACTTCTGGCATTCTACTTATTTAAGTATAAACCTGGAAGAAATGTAAGGCATGATATATCTTCTAAATAATAGACTTCTTATATTTTTAGACATTGGGGATAGAATACATCTGGCCTCAGTTTGCACATGTGGTTCACTGGAAATAATTTATTTGCAACCTTAAGCACAGGTGTCTAGTAATAAAGAGAACACAAAAGGTATACGTATAATGCTATTGATCATCATCATCATAATGACAATAATAATGATACTCATGCTATTCTTTTATTATTATTATTATTGGTTGACTTCTATGAAGAACTCAAGGCTGTTGAACCCTGGTCATTTTATTTCCTGATACCTATCCACTCAATGGATGAAATGTTAATATATTTATAGGATCATTGTCAAGGATATTGATTATATTCCAATTCTAGATAAAGAGCTTTTAAGATCTAGTATAGTTCTAATATATTCAGGCTCTTTGGTTCATTGTCATTCTCTCTGTCCTAGCTGGAGTATGGGGTGATCAAAGGGCATGAGCCCTTCTGCTTTCTGGGATATACTTCTTTCCTAAGATCTGTGAAAGATAATTTAAATCAACTCTGTGTTAAACATTAGGGAAAATATACACTTTTCTTTTTTCCTTAGACTTTTTCTTACCATCAAAACAGTGAGTTTTATAGATAAAATTTAGAGGAAAAGAGAACTGAGGAATCCATTAGATTTATTAGAGTAAAAATCTCAGGCCTACTTTCTCAGCAGAAGAGTTTTTTTTACCTATGGAGTCCAGTTCAGCTCACTCACCTTTGAGATTTAGGCCCACATGGAAATAGAATAAAATGTTCCTTCCTTGCTGTCCTCTGAATCTACATCTCCACAAAGATACATGTGCTGTAATTGTCTTAGGATAAATTTCAGGACCTTCTCTGATAAACTTTCCATCAGGCCCAGGATTATAAAACTTTGTAGATAACATACTCCTTTACCTCTTTCAATCTGTTAACGAGGAAGCTGTTTGAAAACTAATGGAAAGGAGACCGAGGGCAAAAAATAAAATAAACAATTAAACCCCAGATATCAAACATGGTAAGTGACAACATAGGAGTGACATGACATTAACAAAAGAGCAAGAAAAGCTAAATCAGAATAAATTATTTGGTTTATGAAAAGTTGTTTCTGAGATTTGTGGTATAAGAACACAAACATTCTGGAGAATCTAGAAACTCCTCACATATCACACTTTCTAGGTGAATATTCACACTTCAAAAACTTCTGTTATTTACTAGAACAGGGTATAATACCTTCTAGCAATTTTGTAACTGGTAGCCTATCATTGGAAAAATTCTGGTTATGGTACTTTTAGAGTATCTTTAATGAACTTTAAATTTTAGATGACTTAACACAATAGGAATTTCTAACTTAGACAACATTTCAGTACAGTTTCTCTTGGCTACTTTTCTCTGCATGAAGTTTCATGAATGCAGATTGATTTCATCATATTCTCTATGGTCTTGTAATCCTCACATTCAACATCAAATGAGGGAAAAAGTAGTGAAGACATACTGTACTTTAAAATCAGAAAATTTCATGCTTCAGTTCTGCTCATATTCCAGCAGTGAAAGATAGCTTCCTCCCAACAGTACATTCATTATTATGAAAATAAAATACATTTTTGGTAAATATCTTCTCCTGGTATTGAAAGAATATAATAATATTTTGCCACTGTTCTGATAGATATTATGCTTTTTCCTATGTTAAATGACAAATTTTCTTCTGACCCCAAAATTGTGAAATAGATTTTATCCAAAATTATTAAGGCGTATCAGATAATTCTAGATGGCCTGATTTTTAACTGACATCCTTTTAGTAAATTGGTATTCAATAGCTTCTAAGTGGCCAAAAATCATCAATAATTCTCAACATTTTGAAGCAAATTTAGGAAAAAAATATCATAAGTCATTTTCCCACAAGTAATTTATTGACACTATTGATTCTTATATTCAAATGAACACTTTACAGGCTTGTTTCATTATTTCAAGATCAAGACGGCTTTGGTTCTTTAATCTGTTTCTTGTTTATGTGTGCAAATCTCAGATTATATTTATTGTCTAGAATTCAGGAAGAGTTCCTGAAGAGGGTATGCAGTATAGGTCTCCACTCACCTTCCTTACACTGTGCTAACCTGCATCCTCTGCTTATTTATGCCCAGAATTTAAACCTAGTGCCCCAGCTCTGGAAAAAGGCATCCTTTAAACTAAAGCCTCTTNCTTCCTTACACTGTGCTAACCTGCATCCTCTGCTTATTTATGCCCAGAATTTAAACCTAGTGCCCCAGCTCTGGAAAAAGGCATCCTTTAAACTAAAGCTTCTTTTCTTTCTCTCTTCTATTACAAGGCTAGCAAATCAAGCTTCATGTTGCATTTCACTACCCACTGACTTGTTACCACTTAGTTTTCCCTAGAACTGAGTCTGATTCATAGCTGTGTTAAGCAACTCATTTTTTTTCTTAATATTGTGGCTGGAATTTTATTTTTTCATAGTATATAAGAAAGAATGAAAAATAAGATAAAGCACAATACAGGAGAAGACAAATGAAAATGTATGCAAAATATTATTTCAGAAATATGATCAAACAAGAAGGAAAAATGTTAAAAAGAAGAAAAAGTTGTTTTCTGTTTCCTGCTGCATTCACTAGCAGGATGCACATATACTATACATGTTTCATATGTTTAGTTATATTTGATTAATTTGGGAGCAAAAATAGTTGTTTATATTAAACAAGTTCTAAAGGCATTCAAGGAAGAGTCAGATGAGAGTATTAAGATTTAGAGATAATTGATGTTTTGCCCCTTGAGGAGACTAGACAAAAGAATACATATTTCTAATGCTTAAATCTCTGTGCTAATTCTTCTTTGCTTAAAGACATTATTAGAGAGTTTCAGCCAGAAAAGAGAAAGCTTATAAATTTGTATTACAAAAATAATATGCCCAATAGTCTTAACCCAAGCTTTTATGAACACTCAATCTACCTGTTAATACATTTACAATAGAACCTTGGGCAAGTAAGCAACTTCTAGTATCAAGAGGTCTTTTTATTTCAACAATTCTATTCTGTTCTGTGCTCAGTCATGTTCGACTCTTTATGACCCTATAGACTGTAGCCTGCCAGGCCCCTCTGTCCATGGCATTTCCCAGGCAAGAATACTAGAGTAGGTTGTTATTTCCTCCTCCAACAGATCTTCCCCACCCAGGGATCAAACCCATGTCTCCTGCATCTCCTGCATTTCAGGTGGATTCTATACCACTAAGCCACCATACTGAGAAGTTATAGGTTTTAATTTTTATTTCTTCCCTTTTATTTTATTTATTTATTTTTTTACTGTATGACAATTTATATAAAACTCAGTAAGAATGTGGGGAGTGCTAGGTACTAAATATATATTAATTTCTGTCTTATGACTTCCTAATTCCAAGATGAATGTATATATGAAATAACATATTTTGTAAAGGTAAGTATTTTGTAAATATAAGTAATTAATACTGCCAATGCTTAAACTACAAGTTGTAAAAAAAGAAAGTGTTTGTCGTGTCTGACTCTGACCCCATAGAGTGTAGCCCACCAGGCTCCTCTGTGGTGGAATTCTCCAGAAAAGAATACTGGAGTGGGCAACCATTCCATTTTTTCAGGGGATCTTCCCAGTGCAAGGATTGAACCTGTCTTCTACACTAAAGGCAGATTTTTTTACTGTCTGAGCCATCAGGGAAATCACGTAGTTCTAAATCACATATTATTTGGTCTCAGTATATGTCTGCTGGTCCTTTTCTTTAACAGGCAATGAAATTGTGAGAACTATAAATATACCATAAAGTGATAATCAGTAGATAAACTCTACAATCAGTAGATTTTAATCCTTTCTTCATGTTAGAATTCCTATAAAGCTGTTATAACATGCCTGTATATAACAATTCCTATAAAGCTGTTATGACAATCTGTATTCTGAAATCCTCAAGTCCCCAAATTCTGTTTTCAACTGTATATCTTGTAGTAATCTAATCTTCAAAACACCACAGAAGGAATGCATTACTTTTGTCTCAGATCTACTTCTTCCTTATTTCAATAAATGGCACTAACACACATTTTTTCTTTTAAAGCAAAAGCTTCAGCATTAATGTCTTCCTTGATTTTTTCCTTCACACACACAAAAAATCCCACACAATACCACACACTAAAAAAAAAAGTCTGATAGCTTCGCCCTCTTATAGATCTCCTCTATCTTTTCATACTCATGGCCATTACCTGAGTACCATTATGTTACCTTTCCTGGAGTATTCCTATAGCTTCATTACTGATTCCCTTGATTTTAGCCTTATTCGTCATCAATCCAAATTCCAAGGCGCGGCCGGATAATTCCTCATGGCGGCAGCGGCGGCGGCGGCTGGTTGGGTGCGGCGCTGTAGCGACTGACTTGCTGCTAGCCTGGCGGCTGGGCGTCGAGCTCCAGCCCGGCCTCCGCGTGCCCCTCGGGCTCCGCACCCCTGATGCTGCTCGGGCGCTGAGCCCGCCCCGGCCGGGACGATGGTGAAGTATTTCCTGGGCCAGAGCGTGCTCCGGAGTTCCTGGGACCAAGTGTTCGCTGCCTTCTGGCAGCGGTACCCGAATCCCTATAGCAAGCATGTCTTGACGGAAGACATAGTGCACCGAGAGGTGACCTCTGACCAGAAGCTCCTGTCCCGCCGACTCCTGACCAAGACGAACAGGATGCCCCGCTGGGCTGAGCGACTGTTTCCTGCCAATGTTGCTCACTCAGTGTACATCCTGGAGGATTCTATTGTGGACCCACAAAACCAGACCATGACCACCTTCACCTGGAACATCAACCACACCCGGCTGATGGTGGTGGAGGAACGATGTGTTTACCGTGTGAACGCTGATAACAGCAGCTGGACCGAAATCCGCCGGGAAGCCTGGGTGTCCTCTAGCTTATTTGGTGTCTCCAGAGCTGTCCAGGAATTTGGTCTTGCGCGGTTCAAAAGCAACGTGACCNTTTCGTACATAAAATAATGGTGTCCTAGTGGGGTCCTAGGCCAGATGAACCACGCTAGTACATTCTCTGTTGGTAGTTGTGAGCATTACACGAAGTCGTTTGTGTGCCTGGCACAGCGTGAGCCAGGAACATGTACACGTGATGCTGTCGAATGACAGAACGTAAGGTTAACTGGTAGGTGGCTCTGGAGGAAAGCTAGGCAGCATCTTGTAAGATTTGCCACTCGGAGCCCAGGCAGTAATCCACAGTCTGTGGGCTGCAGGAACCTTTTCCAGTTTGTGTGGAGCTCTGTCCTTTGGCTGACTCTTGTCCCCGTGAGAAGCATTAACTTCAGGAGCTAACCAGCCATGGACGGACAGCTCCCTGCCTATTCATTAAGTTCTTTGTCAACTTCAAATCCCAAGTTAAAAATAACTATCCTTATGAGAAGTTTGGAAACCTGGGCTGGTGTGAATACTCTTATGTGTGAATTTAAAAGCACCTCAGGGTTTTGTGCAAGATTCCATGTTGCCTCTGGCCAAGCTCCCTCTGATGCTTGATTGTACCGTGTGACGTGTCTGTGCAGCCCCATTCATCAGAGGGAAGCTTGGAGGCAAGTACGGAAACCCTGAATTTCTGAGTGAGGTGCATAGAGCACTGCAGTTGGTTTTAAGAGACCCGTTGGCCGTCCTGGGGGGTTCTCCAGTTATTATGTGTGTCTTGGGCACTTCATGGGAAATAGATGGGGAAACAGTAGAAACAGTGTCAGACTTTATTTTTTGGGGCTCCAAAATCACTGCAGATGGTGACTGCAGCCATGAAATTAAAAGACGCTTACTCCTTGGAAGAAAAGTTATGACTAACCTAGATAGTATATTCAAAAGCAGAGACATTACTTTGCCGACTAAGGTCCGTCTAGTCAAGGCTATGGTTTTTCCTGTGGTCATGTATGGATGTGAGAGTTGGACTGTGAAGAAGGCTGAGCGCCGAAGAATTGATGCGTTTGAACTGTGGTGTTGGAGAAGACTCTTGAGGGTCCCTTGGACTGCAAGGAGATCCAACCAGTCCATTCTGAAGGAGATCAGCCCTGGGGTTTCTTTGGAAGGAATGATGCTAAAGCTGAAGCTCCAGTACTTTGGACACCTCATGCGAAGAGTTGACTCATTGGAAAAGACTCTGATGCTGGGAGAGATTGGGGGCAGGAGGAGAAGGGGATGACCCAGGATGAGATGGCTGGGTGGTATCACAGACTCGATGGACGTCAGTCTGAGTGAACTCCGGGAGATGGTGATGGACAGGGAGGCCTGGCGTACTGCGATTCATGGGGTCGCAAAGAGTCAGACACGACTGAGCGACTGAACTGAACTGAACTAAACTGGGCACTTCATTTCCCCACTCTGGACCTTGAAGTTCTCTTCAAAGTGAGGACTTGATTTCTAAGTCTCCTCCTCCCACTCCCTCGAATCCCGTGAATTTAAGGATTTGTTTGAAGGGAAAGGACTCTTGAAGTCTCAGGTGGATGTTTGTGCTGGTGCTTTTGTAATGAGAAACATGGGTAGGTGATATAACAGTAAGAGTAACTGTCATTCACGGAGAACTGCTGCGTGCCAGGCACTGTCCCCACTCTTCAACTTCACATCATCCTGTGAATGCTTATGCTCAGTTGTGTCTGACTCTTTGTGACCCTATGGACCGTGGCCCCCCAGGCTCCTCTGTCCATAGAATTTCCTAGGCAAGAATACTGGAATGAGTTGCCATTTCCCTACTGCAGGGGGTCTTCCTGACCCAGGGATCAAACCCCAGTCTCATTCGTCTCCATTGGCAGGCGGATTCTTTATCCCTGCACCATCTGGGAAGCGCTTACGAATAGTAGACCCTAGTATCAATCTTTTTCTAAGATGAGAAAGCCGAAGTTCAGAGTTAAGTAATGTGTTCAAGATCATGCAGCGAGGACAAGGGCTTATGTTGCTCCCCAGTGTGAGTTCTGTAGTTGTATCAGGTGGACCCTGCCTCATTTTGAAGTCTTCTAAGCCATGTGCCCTGGAAGTTTTCTCAGTTCAAAGAGTGAGATTTCCCTTTGCTTTGGGGTCATACATTCCCAGCCTCTTACTGTGTACTGACCCCAGTTTAAATTCTAAGTTCTCCTTTGGAACATCCGCTGTGTGTTGGGAGAACTTTGTTAAATTTAAGGAGGAACCCTATGGGAGTTGCAGAAGACTTAAGTCCTCTTTGGTTTTTCTTTGGTGAACAAAAGCCACAGGACAGGCCCTGTGAGCATAGATAGGACTGTTGAGAGAAGAATCTGGCCTTTCTGTGAAGAAGCTGCTGGAGTGGCTGATGGGGGGGCTTTGAAACAACCTAGGGACCTTTGTTGGGTTTGCCCAGAAGATTGGTTCTAAGGGCATCCCCCAAAGAGATGATTGGACACACTGAGCCCCTCCCGGGCTTATCCTAACAGTTGAGACCAGGACAGGTCAAGAGGAGCCCTCTTCAACTTGTTTAGGTTTTGCGATTTAAAACCACCCCCACCCCAATCCTTGCAGGATTATTCCTGCAAGTAACTTTTGAGAATCCCAATATCTATTTCATAAGTTTCATTTCACGTTTGTTACTTAAAGCTGACATAAGCTGGCCTGTTCTCTTTCTCAATTTTAAGTCCTTTCTTACACATAATGTTGTCTTTTAAGCAGTGTTCCTCAAGATATATGTATCATTTGGGGCTGAAAATACAACCACTGAAAGGACTGACTGAACCGTGATCGTCATTCATTAAACAAGTATCTCTCTGAGTGTCTGCTGGAGCCAAGCATTGTGCTTAGCATTGGAAAGAAATCCAATGGGGAGCGAAACAGATGTGTTCCCTGCTGGCACACAGCACATTATGCAGTCTAGACAGTAAACAAGTCAACTGACATGTGTGTATACATTAAATTGTGAGAAGTTGGAAGTCTGCTTCCTCTCAGAGGGGAGAAAACAGGCCCTGAGAAAGAATAAAGGGAGGGAGCCAGTGTTGGGAAGGCGCCTCAAGGGAGGGAGTGGCTTGTGTCTGGTGTGGCTGCAGTGAGGAGGGGCCCGAGAACATTTCTTGCAAGCTCCTTATATACTTGCTTATGAAAAGTAGGCACAAAGTTAGATGGCCGAATAATCTGTGTATTTACTGAGAATATCAACTGCATTGATATATATGAAAGAAGCTTCCCAGGTGGTGCAGTGGTAAAGAATCTGCCTGCCAATTGCAGGAGACACAAGAGACACGGGTTCAATCCCTGGGTCAGGAAGATCCCCTGAAGAAGGAATTGGCAACCCATTCCAGTATTCTTGTCTGGAAAATTCCATAGACAAAGGAGCCTGGGCAGGTTACAGCCCATGGGGGTAACAGAGATTCCGACACAACTGAGCGTGCGTGCACAAGCGCGCGCCCACACACACACACGAGAAGAATAAGACAGTCTGTGAAATCCTCGTCCCTTTCTTCCTCACAAGGAATCACATGGTTATTTTCAACATCCCTGGCAAATAAAATATACACAAGCCCCAAACTATGAGACTAACTAACAAGCACTGTTTTTTGGTGTATATTAAGCCCAGATTATAGCTGATGCTGCTGTTAAGTCGCTTCAGTTGTGTCCAACTCTTTGCGACCCCATAGACAGCAGCCCACCAGGCTCCGCCATCTGTGGGATTCTCCAGGCAAGAACACTGGAGTGGGTTGCCATTTCCTTCTCCAGTGCATGAAAGTGAAAAGTGAAAGTGGAGTTGCTCAGTCGTGTCCGACTCTTAGCCACCCCATGGACTGCAGCCCACCAGGCTCCTCTGCCCGTGGGATTTTCCAGGCAAGAGTACTGGAGTGGGGTGCCATTGCCTTCTCCAGATTATAGCATTCATTTATAAAATCAAGGAGGACGCAGCTATATATTGAAAGTCTCTGTCTGTTAAACTTTTGTGTGTGTTTTAAGGAGGATTCAAGCCTGCAGAGAGCCTTGTAGCAGCCTCTGGAGGTCTTTCCGACAGGCCCTTGTGTGGTGTTGAGAATGCGCTCCATCTGATACGGTGGCCTCTCGCTGCCTTGACTATCAAACACTTGCAAGGTGGCTAGTGCAACTGAGAAACTGATGTTTTAATCTTAATTTTCAGTTAAATAGCTCCATGTCGCCACATTGATGGTGTCGTAAACCCTGGAGCTACACTGTTCAATTTCTACACTAGGAAAAATTCCTGTAGAAACTAATTTGGACAACAAATGAGAGAGCACAATTCTTGTGTAGGTCCCGAACTCAGTATATTTTAGAGAAAAGGAGTTTGATGATGTAGAAGGAAGAATTGCCTCTTGGGGTTCATGGTCTTCCTCTGAGAGCACAGTTTTGGCAGCTCAGTAACCTGAGAGGTTAGATTTGATGCGGGATGTCTTCCAGGGCTCAGATCTTATGAAAGAAGGAGCGACTCTCTCCAAGCAAAGTGCTTACGCTGCTCTTGCATCACAGAAGCTTTCTAAGAGGTAGATGGGAATCAGTTGAGTGGCTCATATGAAGGTTTCAGGTGGTCGGGTGACTTTACTCTTGGTAGCTGCATTCACTGCAGGGGGGTTTAGAGTTTCAGAGGAGACATGCCAAGGGCCTGGGCTGTCTTAGTCACGTTTTTCCTCCCCAGCACATAGTACATGTTCAATAAATATGTTTCAAAAATGGATGACAGTTTTTAAGAATGGATTTAAGAGCAAGTAAGGAGAAGAGCTTTAAATTTGTCTAGAAATTCTGAAAAATAGGTGCCAAAGGAAGTAAGTGTAATACCAGTGAGCTGCAGAGTGTATACAGCCAATATTTGCTGCCGGAGGTAATTGACATTTCTCTTCACTGCAAATGCAAGCTGGCTCTTATCTCGTCCGTTACCAGGTGCTGTTATTTTCATCTCTTAAATATCTCTTGAACGGTTCTCTTTCTCTTCAGCTTCACTGCCACCACTCTAGTCCAAACAACTCTCTTGGTTTTGAAGGCGGCAGCAGCCATCCCCCTGTTCTTCCCACAGCCGCTTACCCTCCGCTCTAATCTCTTCACCCCTGGGCAGTCGGAGCGGTCTCTTTCTCTTAAAAATTCCTAATATGATCACACCACGTCCTTGTTCCCAATGCTAGGAAGGCTTCTTGTTGCTCCCAGGATAAGAGCCACATTCTGAACCTGGTCTGCAAAGTTCTGTGTGATTCAGCGCCCCTGGCCGCCTCTGCTGTGCCCTGGCCCCAGGCCTCTCCCCTCTCAGTTAGTTACAGACCATGACCCTTCTGTTCCCAGCTGGAAGGGAACTCAGCCTTTCAGGAACTGAACCACCAGGGATCTCCTTCAGGAAGCAGCTCCGCCTCCTCACCTCACTCCCTTTTTCTCCCTTGTTCTTTATACCACTTCTCGCTGTTGTTGTGACGTATTCTTTAGGAGACATCTGCTTTCCCACTTCTTCTGGGAGGGCAGGGACCTCATCCATTGTGCTCATGATTATATACCAGTGCCTCGCTCAGCATCTGACCCACTGCACGAGCTTCTTAAATGTTTGCTGGGTGAGTGAATGAATGAATGAATGAATGTAAGCACATTAGGAACATGGGGGACCTTGAAGAATGCTCTCTAACACTTGGATTTATTGGAAGGATTGAATAGTTTTTAGAGCAGGATAACCTGAGAAGGGAAATGGCCAGGCTGGGGGCTGAGGGTGGAGGGATAGTCCATGGTTATCTGTGGTTGGAGCTGTCTGGTGGGTTTAGCACTGCCTTACAGGAGAAACATGTCTTGACCCATACTTGAAAAGCATTTGTCTGCGGAGTTAAGGGTGGCCGCCCTGTCTGACTTCCTATCCCTGCCCTCAGGAGGCATCACTCTCAATGAGTATATGCTTAGTTGCACTGGGCTCCGATTTAAGAACTCCTGGTTGGAGTCTTCTGTATACAACCCACAGACAGGGATGTAGCAGTCTTCCTGTCTTTCTAGAGTCGGGATTCTGCCCTGCTCATGTTTGTCTCTCTTTCCTCGCTTTCCACCATGGCTCTTATTCCCACTGGCACCCCTGGGCTGTGCCCCACAGGTGGTGGTGCTACTCCAAAATCATGCCAGGTGGGTCCTAAAAAGAGTTCTTGGCAGTGTTGTCCTCAGTCACCTCTGACTCTGCGACCCCATGGACTGTATGTAGCCCGCCGGGCTCCTCTGTGAGATTTCCCAGCCAAGGATACTGGAGTGGGTTGGATGGGTTGCCATTTCCTCTTCCAGGGGGTCTTCCCGACCTGGGGATCGAACCCTCGTCTCCTGCATTGGCAGGCAGATTCTTTATCGCTGAGCCACCTGTGATAAAGGTGGGAGGCAGCAGTGGGAGGGGATTCTAGCTGTGCTTTGTCCAGGAAGAGACTTCCAGCCACTGGGAAGAACAGAGGCAGCTGTGTTCAGTCCTGACCTTGCCGGTGAGGAGACACCCTCTTCCTGGGCCACTTCTAGCTGAGGGGAGGAGCCTGCAGGTGCTCATCAGATGCTCTTGTCATGTGGGAGAGACTCATAGGGGAAACCTGGATCTTCACCATAAACTATGAATTTCTAGCTAGGAAATGGAAGGACTTGGCAGAGATGGTGGTTACATTTCTTCTATAACTTTGTGATTCTGAAAGAGAAACTGAGATGTTTTCTCAGTTTGATGGGATGTCACTAGCTGCTTTCCTAGGTAATGTGTGTTTTTGTTTTTATTTTTGGAAGGAAGGGACTGGTTCCCTGAACCAGAGCCTCCAATAACCAGAGAGGAGGTATTTCATGAAGACCAGAGTGATATGTCTTCTGGCAGTCTTGCAAGTCTGGTTAAGAAGGCTTTAAGCTGAATATTAAGGGGATAGAAAAGTGTCCAGAAAAATGGCAGAACCAGAGACTATAGAGACGTGTGACCTAGCAGCAGTGTGGGTACAGAAGTGGTGCCCAAGAACTCCCAAGTGGGAACTGGCATCAGCTGGTTGAGAACGCCACTGGTGGAGGGTGAGCAGGTGATACCTCCATGCCCTGGAAGCCTGAACAGCTCAGCTGGGTAACTATGATCTGGTGAGAGGGAGGATTAGAATAGAGCCAGGTAGTGTGGGTACACCTGGCTCTAAAAGAAAACCCTCTGCGAGCTTCACTGTGTGCCCTGATCATGGAAGGCTGGCGGGGAGCGTTTCAATGATGATAGAGCAGAGGCCAGGCTATGTCACTGTGGGACTCTGCCTGCCAGACTGAGGAGGCAATGATTTTTTTTTTCCATAGACAGATTTTAAAACACGCCTCCTTGCAGGTGTAGTGGACCAAGCAGATGTTTGTATAAGGTGAATTCCATTCAGAGTGGACCATGTGGTAGATTCTAACCCTACCTTGCTGATCATTTTACTTCTGAGAGCAGGTAAAGGGAAGTGTGTGTGTGTGTGTGTGTGTGTGTGTGTGGGTGGTAGATTCTAACCCTACCTTGCTGATCATTTTACCTCTGAGAGCATGTAAAGGGAAGTGTGTGTGTGCGTGTGTGTGTGTCTGTGTGTGTGTGTGTAAAGCCGGTTGACAGCGAGGACGGGGGAAACCATGCAGATAGCAAGGGGACCTGTGGCTGCGGCCAGCGATAGGCAGAGTGCTCCGGGTAGGGGAGGCAGCTCCACAGTGCCTGCTCCCCACCCTGCAGTTACCGGGCTGAGCATCTCCTCCCTCATTTTGTTGCTTCCTCTGATCAAGTTGAGGGACCTGCTCCTCACCTGAGCTGGAAGGGAGGCCGTCCGTGTGTCCTTAGGGTCCAGATGTCTGTTAGAAGTGACCTCTGGAACATTAGCCAGGGCAGTGACTAGTCTATGTGGCCTCTGATCGGTTTCCCATTCCCCCACCCAGGTTCAGGATAGAAATAGTGGGGTCTCCTAGTACCTGTGCTAGGAAGTCTGAAGGGAGCCATCCTCAGGGAAGGTGGCTGCGGGCTTTGGCTAAGTTCACAGGCAAGATCGAAGTGGAAAATAAGTCAAGAGTAGTGGAAAGCCCAGGGGAAAGGAGTTGCTTTTGTTTTAATTTCCCAGGGTAGGCTAATGTCTGTGGGGAGGTGATGAGTGGTATTCGATCCTGATGGGGTAGGTTATAGTAAAGCAAGAACATTAATTTTTTTTTTTAAGGCTAAAACTCCCAATAGAAATGACTATTGATCATGCTCTGAGCCTGAAACCAACCTCATTTGGTCATTTGAGCTTTTGTCTTCAGGCTTGACTGTGATCGAGAGGGGTGTTGGCAGAGGCTTAATAGCCTGCAGTGAAATTTTATTTCATGAGGTCTGATTTGTGGTACGAAAATCTAATAGAAGGAAAAAAGCACAATTTGAGTTTCTGAATTAGGTGATAAGAGTCATTTTTGACAGCACAGGGAACAAGTACAGGGCCCAGGGTTTTCTGGGGCAGATGGTCAAGAGGTTCTTCCAACTATGTAAATTTATGATGCCAGAGTGTTAATCTCACAAATTAAAATATAAGACATGTTGAAAGTATATACATTTTTGACCCACAGCTAAGAAGAAATCTTCCAGAAATTGCCGACTTAACTGTTTTCTAAAACCTCCCTCTACTGGGGCTTGATGAGAATTTTAATCTTTCTATGTTATCTGTCCGAGTTGTTGACCTGTTAACTTCAATTTCCCTTCCCAGCAATGCTGTCCTGCCTCCCCTGGGCTCCTCCCAAGTGCTATAGTGGGGTCTCCTGGCCTCTCACCCATCTCTGTGCTGAGTGAGCACGGAGCAGGTGAGCTCTGGTAATTGGTTAGTGTTGAGTGAGAGGGGTGCTCAAGCTCAGGAAGAAAGGAGTAATTTTTTGGCCACGGTTTTCTGTTTTAGGAGTTCTTTTCTACAGGTGAGCAAATTGGTACTTCAAGCATGAATGAGAGGTTTTTGGTTTCTTGTTTTGGCATCCGTGCGATAGGGGCAGCTATGTGGTTCAGCCCTGCCGGCCCCTTTTCCTGCCTGTGGTTGTGGGCGTCACATCAGTATCTCTCAGTGGGGTGATGCTGTTGCTAAGGGAGTGGTCCGGCCAGACAGGTGGGAAGCCTGGAGCCTGGCTTTAGAACCCCTCCTTCAACCACCGTGAAGATTTCAGGCCAGATTCTTTGAGGCTTGAGAAAGGGCTTGTCAAATAGGTTATCCCCATATTGAGTTAGTGTGGGCTAACTCCAAGGATCCCTTGAGCATTCAGCAGATGACACTGCTTGGAAGACAGGCTGTGCTTGGGGACTGTCTCTGGGAGGCCTGGACTCTTTCAGTGAGTGTCAGTCTTCTGTGAATCTCCTAAAGGAAGTCCTTACCCACTTTGCCATTCTTTTTTTAAAGATGGCTTTTCAAAAATCTTAAAGCCGGTATTTGAATAGCAAGTAAACCTGATAAATTCTTAATTTTCAGGTTGAAAGTGAAAGTCACTCAGTCCTGCCTGACTCTTTGTGACCCCGTGGACTATACAGTCCATGGAATTCTCCAGGCCAGAATACTGGAGTGGATAGCTTTTCCATTCTCCAGGGGATCCTCCCAACCCAGGGATTGAACCCAGGTCTCCCACATTGCAGGCAGATTCTTTGCCAGCTGAGCCATTGGGTAGTTAGATTCTTTTCCCCCAGGTTAATAGTTTATAAGCCAACGTGCCAGTTTTTCTTTTTTCCTTTTTTAACTAAAGTATGTTTTGGAATTTTCATTTGTTGTTCCATTTGGGGGCTATTTGTGGAGTGTCTAGAAAGTAACCAGCTGTTTTCCCAGTAAGGTCTTGGTTCCAGAAGTAAAAAGTCCTGGTGATGCTTTGGGAGGTGCTAGACCAGTGTTGTCTTCCTAGAGCAGAACCTCAGCCTTCTCGGACGGCCTACAGAGCATGCACCCACCAGCCAGAGGGGTGTGGGTCAAGACACTACCACCCCCTTAACTAAAAACAGTGCACTGAGTTCTTTCAGCCAGGGTTTTTGACTTTGGGCTGGGGAAGGGAGAAGTCTTTGTCTTCTCACAAGTTGAATGTGAAATCTTGTGGGCATTTGTGCGTGTGCGTTTGGCTGCAGTGGCAGTGATGGTGGTGGTAGGCCGGGGTGTTGATGTTTATCAGGTTAAGGAAGAACTCCAGTTCTAAAGTTTCTTTATGTTTCATTTAAAAAGCTCTGAAGCCAGGTTTTTAGAAAGGAGGGACCAATTCAGAGTAGAGGGAGAACCTGGAACGAAGGCTCCAGGGTCCCAGCGGGTGGGAGTCTGTGCGTGCAAGCCTGGCTTCTCCTCACCAGTCATGCCAGGCTAGCCTGGACCCCTGAGATTCTCTTTCCTCACTGCTGGCCTCTTTACTCCCCTCAAATCCTTAAGATGTCCTTTGTGGGAGAGCACTGGATAAATTTGTCCTCTGAACCAGGTGTCTTATACCAAGATATCTTCTCCTTGGTTTCCTTAGTCAGTTTCTTTTAATCAGTGCCCCAGTCTCTCCCCTCAACCCCCTAAATTCTCACGGGGCTTCTCTTTTCTTGGGTTTATCTCTTTTATACCACCTTTTCTTCCCTCTGTTTTTATCCTAATGCCTTCTAAGTTAATCTTTTCCCTCTCGTTGCCTTTTCTGTTGGGTCTGGTGATTCTTGGTCTGCAGCCAGAAAGGGGGCCCTGAAGTAGAAAGAGAACTGGGAGTCTGAGCCTTGCAGCCTTGTTCGACTCTGCCCCTTGGGTCTCAGCTTACCATTCCTCGCCTGAAGTCCAGCAGTCTCCTCTTGCAGCCTCTGACTGGTCAGGAACCCACACCTGCCCTCCCTGTCACCGGCTCCCTTCTTTCCTTGTGAACCTCATGTGTGTCCTAGGATATGAGCTCTGCTTATGAAAGTATGATTCTGTTTTATATTCCTTATTCTAGTTTTGCTAGAGGCAGAAAAGACAGAAGAAATTGCTTTCAGAAGGACCGTTCTTGGGACTTCCTCGGCGGTCTAGCAGTTGAGACTCTGTGCTTCCACGGCCAGGGGCTTGGCTTGTGTTCAGTCCTGGTTGGGGAACTAAGATTCCCCCGTGCCATGCATGCAGTGCAGCCAAAAAAACAAAAAGGCCGTTCTTGCAGCGGCAGGCCAGTATATGACGGCACTGGTGACATGAACGTTGTTATGGCAGAACCCTGTTACACTTACAGTCAGAGGTGATCATCAGCTGCCTTTGGTAGTTTGAGTTTTTTCCCTCTCTGAATTTCTCCCCCAGCGTTCTGGGGGGTCAGGGATCTGGCCCTGAAAGGGGTCTTGGAGGAAGGTCTTCCTCTCTTGCTACTTCTGAGGATTCGGTAGCTCCCCGGCAGCACACACCTTCATGTGAAGGTGGGCGTGTGATCCAGGAGGCTCTGCTTAGGAAACCGGATCTCTTAATTGATAGAGCCAGCTCCTGTGCTAGTAATGCAAGCTGTTGGTAATTACAAAAAACCTACCGTGAAACTCATCTAAAATTAACGAAGAGTCAGCACTGTGGATTGTAAATACAGAGGAAGTTATGGCCCTGGCTCTATTTCCCGAAGGTGAATTATTTCTCGCCAGCCCCTAAGTTTTCCTTCTCCCCATTGTACCTGGGACCCCGGTCAGTTTACCTCCCTCCTCCTCTGTCCTACTTTAATGGAAAGCTATCCAAAAAATGCAGTGCATTCCCAAGTCAACTGTTTGGGATTCTCCATTCCACCCTTCTATGAATACAGAGAAGTGAAAGGTCAGTTTACTGTTTAAAGAAAACAGAAAAACACGTGGGAAACAAAAACTCGGGAGTGAAAACCAGCCTGATGAGCAGAGTGTGTCTGCTTTTCCTTCGATTTTTTAAAAAGGAGGACTGTTCAATACTTCATTTCGTGTGTATGTCAGCATGTGAAGCTCTCTAGACCGCCACTTACATGTGCCATGATAGATGGCTGAGGCATTTTGAGGTTAAAATCTCTACTCCTTTGGCAACATGTACTTTACAGGCATACCATCCCCCCCTTGATGTAATAGGCAGGATCTCTGGCCTATGTGACTTGAAAAGGAACTGACTAGTCCATTTAAATAGATTTCAGTTAGGATAATGGCTTTGAGACATCTCACAATGGTACATTTTCTAGACTATTTAAGATAGAATTGTCAAATTATAGCAAATAGAATCAGAAATTACTTTACAGTTTTCTCAGCAGATTGTAATTTCCACTTTGGTGTATCTAAGTCATTCTGGAAATAATAGCATAAAGGTACCTTTTTCTAAAAACTTGATTATTTCCCAAATACAGTGGTACCTTTTGGTTTAGAAGAAATGCTAGAGGGAGATGGTAGTCCAGGAGAACAAGCAGAAAACAGTAATTTTCAGCCTTTCATTGTACCTTTGGTCACATTTTTGGAAGAAAGACCCAAAATTGCCATTTGTGTGAAAGAACATTGGTAACTGGGTACACGTGAAATGACAATGAGATTTTAGAGTAACAAAGTCACTTTCTTCCATGGCTTGTAGAAACAAAGGGTGTGTGATCAGCAGGTCCAGCATCTGGGGTTGATAGAAGTGGAGAGTTTATGTAATCTGTAGTGTATTTAAATTTCCATGTTAGAAAAACCTCACAGAGAGCAAGTTTATTAAAACAAAAAATAAAAAAAAAATAATTTTTAAATGGGACAGCAAATGTACAAGTATGAATTCTTATAGGAAGTTGAAAATTCTTTAATATCTAGGACACAGTGTGTTGAGAGGGTCAGAGGCCAGTGGAAACAATGACTTTAGGGTTACATTTTGATGTAGAAATGCTCAGTTGAAGATAAAACTTGCCTAGGAGGAAAGTTTCTATGAAGATGTGTCCTGTATCTTGAGTGATGTACTGAAGCATTGAAGACTCAACATTAATTTTGATATTGCAAGCTGGATAAAATAATGTGTTTCTGAGTTAAAAAAAAAACCCAAAACCCAGTAAGTTATTATGACGTGTTACCGGCTTGCAGTGGAAAATGTCAACATCCAGGAGTCCAAAGCAAACTCAGGAATCAGCATCCTAAGTGCAGACCTCGCTGACCCACCATCTTGATTTCAGGGGCTGTCGTAGCTCTGAGGTCCAGTGGCCTGTCATCGGGCATCCTCAGGAATGTGGGGGATCTGCACCACAGAAGTATGGTAGCTAGAACTGCCAATTCCTGTACTTCCTGGGAAATAGTGTTTGACTCCAGGCAGGTCCTAACTTGTTAGAAACCGGCGGTGGCTCTGAGAAGCTTTGCATGCTTACTTAATTGTGTCTGACTCCTTGCAGCCTCATGGACTGTAACCCACCAGGCTCCTCTGTCCGTGGGATTTCCCAGGCAAGAATACTGGAGTGGGTTGCCATTTCCTTCTCCAGGGGATCTTCCCAACCCAGGGAGTGAACCTGCATCTCTTGAGTCTCCTGCACTGCAGGTGGATTCTTTATTGCTGAGCCATCGGGGAAACTTGTTTCCCAAAATAACCCAAAGGAAAAAGTTCTGCTGCCCTTTAAGTAGTACTTTAACTACTTTTAGGCCACGCACTTTTGAGTCTCTGAACCCTATGAGATCTCTCTAGAAAAGCACACATGTACACTCAGATCAATTTTGCATGTAGACATAAAAACCCTTGATTTACAGTAAGAGGCAAGTTTTTGGAGAGAATTTTAGAAGGGAGTTTGCTGCTATTACACCATTTTTCACTGGAGAGTTTAGGCTGTGGCTTGAAAATGTACCTTGTGGGTTGTTGGACAGTAAGTTTGAACAGGGCTGGACGCTGCAGCCAGGCCTCATTCTGAGAAAGTCATGTGACCTGAGAGTAGTGCTTCTGGAAGGTGTAGCTCCCTTCCCCTGCAGAGCTGGGCCCAGTATTTCCCATTAGGGACTTTGGGGAGAAGGTTCTTTTTGTCTAAGGGCAAATTATGTAGAAAAGCAGTACCAACTCTGCGTTTATTTCCCTAGTTATCTATGTATGTTTTCCCTTAGAGTGGAAAGACAGATACAGCCTTTGACCCAGTGGGTTTTAAATTTGCTAGGTAAATTGCTTGTTATATTAGTTTTAAAGGAGACATTGCCTGCTTTATTATGGCGTAACATGACTTCAGAGTTCTCCCATTTGAGAATATATGTGTTTAAGAAAAGTACCTTGAGAAAACTGCATTTGTTGGATTTGTGTCCTGGCTTCAGATCATCTGTTGCGCATTCCACCAGCCTTCCGGTATGAGGCAAGCTGGGGCTCAGGTGCTTCTGACCCAAGGGCAGACCCCGGAGCCTCAGGTCTGGAGTCCTGTTGTTAGCAGCACTTCTTTAATTTCCACTTCTGACCCCTTCCTGCCACCTCAGTGGATGGTGACTTGCAGAGGAGCCTTTAGTTATGCCGTTGACGTCTAAGAACTCAGCACCACTCAAGAATATTCCCCCTTGTCCTGAAGGATCCTCATCTTTGACACAGCATCTAGACCTGTATAGTCAACAGTATGGTTTTTCTAGTAGTTATGTACAGATGTGAGAGTTGGATTACAAAGAAGGCTGAGTGCCAAAGAATTGATGCTTTCAAACTGTGGTGCTGGAGAAGACTCTTGAGAGTCCCTTGGATGGCAAGGAGATCAAATCAGTCAATCCCAAAGGAAATCAGCCTTGAATATACATTGGAAGGACTGATNTTCTGGCTTACTTCACTCTGTATAATCGGTTCCAGTTCCATCCATCTCCTTAGAACTGATTCAAATGTATTCTTTTTAATGGCTGAGTAATACTCCATTGTGTATATGTACCACAGCTTTCTTATCCATTCGTCTGCTGATGGACATCTAGGTTGTTTCCATGTTCTGGCTATTATAAACAGTGCTGCGATGAAATTGGGGTACATGTGTCTCTTTCAATTCTGGTTTCCTCAGTGTGTATGCCCAGGAGTGGGATTGCTGGGTCATAAGGCAATTCTATTTGCAGTTTTTTAAGGAATCTCCACACTGTTCTCCAGAGTGGCTGTACTAGTTTGCATTCCCACCAACAATGTAAAAGGGTTCCCTTTTCTCCACACCCTCTCCAGCATTTATTGCTTGCAGACTTCTGGATCGCAGCCATTCTGACTGTTGTGAAGTGGTACCTCATTGTGGTTTTGATTTGCATTTCTCTGATAATGAGTAAAAATGGGCCAAAGACCTAAATAGACATTTCTCCAAAGAAGACATACGGATGCCTAACAAACACATGAAAAGATGCTCAACATCACTCATTATCAGAGAAATAATTTCATTCTTTTATATGAAACTGTCCAGTTTCCTCAGCACTACTACTTGAAGAGACTGTCTTTTCTCCATTGTATATTGTTGCCTCGTTTGTCATAGATTAGGTGACCATAGGTGCATGAGTTTATCTCTGGGCTTTCTATCCTATTCCATCGAACTATATTTCTGTTTTTGTGCCAGTACAATACTGTCTTGATTACTATAGCTTGGTAGTAGAGTCTGAAGTGAGGGACCCTGATTCCTTCAGCTCTATTCTTCATTTTCAAGATTGGTTTTGCTCTTTGAGGTCTTTGTAAAGTATTTTGTTCTAGCTCTGTGAAAAATGTCACTGGTAATTTGATAAGGATTGCATTTAATCTTTAGATTGCTTTGGGTAGTACAGTCATTTTCACAATATTGATTATTCCAATCCAAGTACATAGTATATCTCTCCATTTGTTTATATCATCTTTTATTTCTTTAATCAATATCTTAAACTTTTCTGTACATAGGTCTATTGCCTCCTTCTACTTTTAGCTATTTTCTTCTCTTTTTTGCAATGGTAGATGGAATTGTTTCCTTAATTTCTCTTTCAAATCTTGAGTTGTTAAATAACCAGAAGACCTAAATAGACATTTCTCCAAAGAAGACATACAGATGGCCAATAAACACAAGAAAACATCCTCAACATCACTAATTATTACATAAATGCAAATCAGAACTACAAAGAGGTCTCACCTCACACCAGTCAGATTGGCCACCATTAAAAAAAAAAAAATCTGGAAACAATAAATGCTGGAGAAGGCATGGAGAAAAGGGAACACTTTTGCACTGTTGGTGGGAATGTAAATTGATATAGCCACTATGAAGAACAGCATGGAGGTTCCTTAAAAAACTAAAAATAGAATTTCCATATGACCTAGCAATCCCACTGCTGGGCATATACCCAGAGAAAATCGTAACTCAAGGAGCCATATGCACCCCAGTGTTCATAGCAGCACTATTTATAATAGCCAGGACACAGAAGCAACCTAAATGCCCATCGACAGAAGAATGGATAAAGAAATGGTACATATACACAATTGAATATTATGCAACCATAAAAGGGAATAAATTTGTTCATTTGTAGAGATGTGAATGGACCTAGAGGCTGTCATATAGAGTGAAATAAGTCAGAAAGAGAAAAAACAAATATCATATTTAATGCATATATGTGGAATCTAGAAAAATGTTATAGATAATCTTATTTACAAAACAAATAGATTACACAGACATAGAGAACAGTGTATGGACACCAGTGGGATAGGGGGTGGGTAGGATGAATTGGGACATTGAGCTTAACATATATACATTATTGATGCTATGTCTAAAATAGATATCTAATGAAAACCTACTACATAGCTCAGGATGTATCACTCAGTGTGCTATGCTAACCTAAATGTGACAGAAATCTATAAAAGATGGGGTATATTTATATGTATAGCTGGTTCACTTTACTGTAGAAACTAACACAATATTGTAAAGCAACTATACTACAATAAAAATTAATAAAATTTCTTTAAAAAAAGGAGATGACAAATTATGAGGTTTCTACCTGGGAGGTTATTGCAGGAGTTCAGGACTACTATAAGAGGTCATATAGTTTGTGGAATTTAGAAATGCCTTATGACCCAGCAATCCCACTGCTGGGCATACACACCGAGGAAACCAGAATAGAGAGACACATGTACCCCAATGTTCATTGCAGCACTGTTTATAATAGCCAGAACATGGGAACAACCTAGATGTCCATCAGCAGACGAATGGATAAGAAAGCTGTGGTACATATACACAATGGAGTATTACTCAGCCCTTAAAAAGAATACATTTGAATCAGTTCTAAGGAGATGGATGGAACTGGAGCCGATTATAGAGTGAAGTAAGCCAGAAAGAAAAACATCAATACAGTATACTAATGCATATATATGGAATTTAGAAAGATGGTGATGATGACCCTGTATGCAAGACAACAAAAGAGACTCAGATCTATAGAGTGAACTTTTGGACTCTGGGGGAGAGGGAGAGGGAGAGGGTGGGATGAGATGAGATGGGAGAATGGCATTGAAACATGTATACTATCATGTAAGAAACGTATTGCCAGTCTATGTCTGATGCAGGATGCAGGATGCTTGGGGCTGGTGCATGGAGAGGACCCAGAGAGATGTTTATGGGGTGGAAGATGGGAGGGGATTCATGTTTGGGAACGCATGTACACTCGTGGTGAATTCATGTCAATGTTTGGCAAAACCAATACAGTAATGTAAAGTAAACTAAAGTTAAAATAAAAATTAAAAAAAAAAAAGAAATCATACTGTGGAGTCAGGACTGAGGTTTAAGGATTTGGAAATCCTAATTCAGGGTTAGGGCAGTTGTGCTTTGTCTAAGGTCATGGGTAGAGTAAATAGCAAGACATTATGACATCTATACGAATGAAATAAAATTACTTAAAAAAGAATCTTAACCAAAATAATCACTTGATATTTTCCTTGCTGCTGCTGCTGCTAAGTCACTTCAGTCCTGTCTGACTCCGTTCGACTCCATAGACGGCAGCCCTAGAGACCCCATAGATGGCAGCTCCCCCGTTCCTGGGATTCTCCAGGCAAGAACACTGGAGTGGGTTGCCATTTCCTTCTCCAATGCATGAAAGTGAAAAGTGAAAGTGAAGTCGCTCAGCCGTGTCCGACTCTTAGCGACTCCATGGACTGCAGCCCACCAGGCTTCTCTGTCCATGTGATTTTTCAAGCAAGAGTACTGTAGTGGGGTGCCATTGCCTTCTCCGTGATATTTTTCTTATATCTTTGTAAATAATAAAGGATAGAATATGCAAATAATTTCAATGTCAAGGACATCATTCATAAGATAAATCAACTAGGATATCTAAACGACACTTTTGATGTTTTTTGAGACAAGTAGATATTTATTGGTCTCAGAGTAACAACTTATTCAGTGAAGAAAAAATTGCTGTGAAAATGTCACCATCATAAAATGTATGATATTTTATTTTAGCACATTGAAAATGGCCCAGAAAGCATGGGGCGATATTGGTGAAAATGAAGAGTCAATTGCTGTGGCAAATGTGCAGTGCAGTTGGTGGCAGAAAGAGGATCATGGTGTATACAGATTGTTAAATACCTTTTCATAGAACTAGAGGCAACGTTTGATACAAATTTTTTTTTTTAACCCACAAGGCACTGAAAAAATGTGTATATTTTCAATGCAATTTTTAAAAAAACAGTCTTTTGGACTCTGTGGGAGAGGTGGAGGGTGGGATGATTTGGGAGAATGGCATTGAAACATGTATAATATATGTGAAACGAATCGCCAGTCCAGGTTCGATGCATGATACTGGATGCTTGAGGCTGGTACACTGAGATGACCCAGAGGGATGGTACGGGGAGGGAGGAGGGAGGAGGGGTTCAGGATGGGGTACACGTGTATACTTGTGGCGGATTCATGTTGATGTATGGCAAAACCAATACAATATTGTAAAGTAATTAACCTCCAATTAAAATAAATAAATTTATATTTAAAAAAAAAACTTATAATGAACTTCAAGGGCTTCCCTCGTAGCTCAGTTGGTAAAGAATCTGCCTGCAGTGCAGGAGATCTGGGTTCAATTCCTGGGTTAGGAAGGTCCCCTGGAGAAGGAAATGGCAACCCACTCCAATATTCTTGCCTGGAGAATTCCATGGATGGAGGAGCCCAGCAGGCTACAGGCCATGGAATCACAAGAGTTGGACATGACTTAGTGACCAAACTACAACCACCAGAAGGAACTTTAAGAAAAAGAGAACAGGAAAACAACAAAATATTGATTAATATTTGTGGAAAACATTTGAGATAAAAAATGAAAAATCTCAAACAATAATATTTTGAGTGAAAAATGTGTATTTTTTTCAAAGAAGCACTAATGAAGACTGGATTTTAAAAATAGCAACAGTGAAACTGATATTTTTGGCTTTATTTCATTCAAATATGCAACCATCATTGTATCTCCAATTAAGAAATTATGACAAGAAATTCATATATCCTTTTTCATGTTAGTTGTCCACTCAATTTTTTTTAAATGTTTCTCTTAATAATAATAATTAAAAAACTTAAAAAAAAAAAACACAACCCTAATCCTAACCCTAACCCTATTTGCTGGAAATCTCAATGCAACGTTATTAAAGTACAGCATTTTTCCATGTTTCCTAAGTGTAGGCACATTGAGTCTTGACTCTTGGGTAATGAACAATTTAGAAGCTGATTACTTCCTTAGACTTAAATATATTCCTAGAAGATGATTATAATCATTCTGGAGAGTAAATATTACAAGGAAATCACACTTCTAATTATGTTAAGTGGGACTGGTATAAGCATATGTTTATAAATTAATATATATGTATTTTTTAGTTTTGCATTATCTTTGTAACTTGCTACAGACTAGATGTCTGTGTCTTTCAAAATTAGCATGTTGAAACTTAACTCCCAGTGTGATACTATTTGGAGCTGGGGCCCTTGGGAGGTGATTAGCTTATGAGGAGGGAGTGTGAATGAATGGAAAATACCCCAGAGAGCTACCTCCCTTCTACCATGTGAGTGTGGAGTGAGAAGAGAGTGGTCTATGAACCAGAAAGAGTTCTCACCAGACATCAGAGTCTCACTAGACTTTATCTTGAGCTCCCCATCTTAAACTTCTTCTAGAACTATGAGGAATTAATTTCTTTTGTTTCTAAGTCACCAATCTACAGTATTTGTTATAGCAGCCCTAACAGATAAAGGTAAAACTATAAAGCAAATTCAAATTACAATAAACATATGAGGAATAGAAAAACTATTATCATTTGCATGGAAAGAAGATGTCTAGTGTTATTATGCATTTAGAGATAAGGCTATATGGCGCACTCAGTGCAAGCGGCTGCGATGGCCAGCGCGCTCAGCGCAAGCGGCTGTGACGGCCGGCGCACTCAGCGTGGCTGAGAGGAGCCACCCCACGTCCGAGATCATGGGTGGTAGCTGGGAGGAGCCACCTCGCGTACGAGGTCAGGAGCAACAGTCTGGAGGAGCCACCCCCACGTCCGAGGCCAGGGTCTGGGGCTGGGAGGAGACACCCCATGTCCAAGGCCAGGGAAGGTGGCCAGGATGAGCCACCCCGCGCCTGAGGCCAGGGGCGGTGGCTGGGAAGATCAACCCACGCCCAAGGAGCGGTGGCTGCTCTGGCGCTGGCGCAGGAGGGCCTAGAGGAGCTATCCCACGTTGAAGGTCAGGAAGGGTGGTGGTGAGGAGATACCCCTCATCCAAGGTAAGGAACAGTGGCTACGCTTTGCTGGAGCAGCCGTGAAGAGATACCCCACACCCAAGGTAAGAGAAACCCAAGTAAGATGGTAAGTGTTGCAAGAAGGCATCAGAGGGCAGACACACTGAAACCATACTCACAGGAAACTAGTCAATCTAATCACACTAGGACCACAGCCTTGTCTAACTCAATGAAACGAAGCCATGCCTGCGGGGCAACCCAACACGGGCGGGTCATGGTGGCGAGGCCTGGCAGAATGTGGTCCACTGGAGAAGGGAATGGCAAGCCACTTCAGTATTCTTGCCTTGAGAACCCCATGAACAGTAGGAAAAGGCAAAATGATAGGATACCAAAAGAGGAACTCCCCAGGTCATTAGGTGCCCAATATACTACTGGAGGTCA
>SJYQ01000100.1:759640-777934 GCA_006410935.1 Redunca redunca | reverse complement strand
ATTCTGAAGGAGATCAACCCTGGGATTTCTTTGGAAGGAATGATGCTGAAGCTGAAACTCCAGTACTTTGGCCGCCTCATGCGAAGAGTTGACTCATTGGAAAAGACTCTGATGCTGGGAGGGATTGGGGGCAGGAGGAGAAGGGGACGACCCAGGATGAGATGGCTGGATGGTATCACGGACATGATGGACGTGAGTCTGAGTGAACTCCGGGAGATGGTGATGGACAGGGAGGCCTGGCGTGCTGCGATTCATGGGGTCGCAAAGAGTCGGACACGACTGAGCGACTGAACTGAACTGAACTGTACTGATAAGGCTATATATAAAGTACAGATAAGAATTGAGTTATTTGAAAAAGTCTTAGCAGTAAAGTGCCAAAAAAACATACACCAAAGAATCATGCACATTGGATAACTCTACATTTCCTAATATTTAGTGAACTTGGTTGGTTATTATTTCTGAACCTCAATTTTTCTTTAAAACTGAGATAATAATGTATACATTGCTGGCTTCATTGAAGGAATAAATGCAACAGAATACATAAAGCTTGGTCAATTTCAGCAGCATAGTACGGATGTAACAATGATAAAAAATTTGCTCACACATGCTATAGTAAAAATTTGGTCTTTAATCTGCAAAATAACACAATATGAAAAGGAGAAGTTAATTTTTGCCCAGAAGTTTCATTGAAACTTTTAAATATCACTTGAAATATCATTCAATACACATGAATTTATGAGTTATTATTTAGAATGCTGAAGCTGAAGCTCCAATACTTTTGCCACCTGATGCAAAGAGCTGACTCATTGGTAAACACCCTAATACTGTGAAAGATTGAAGGCAGGAGGATAAGAGGGCAACAGAGAATGAGATGGATGGATGGCATCGCTGAATCAAAGGCCGTTAGTTTGAGCAAATTCTGGGAGAAGTGAAGGACAGGGAAGCCTGGTGTGCTGCAGTTTATGGTGTCAAAAATAGTCAGGTACGACTTAGCGACTGAACAACAACTCAAAACATGTCTTCTCTGACAAATAAGGCACACCTGGCACATACAGGTGAGAAAGAGAGCAAAATTCTAAGTCCCTTTCTTTTATTATAATTAAAAAAAAATATTATAATATCACCAGGAAGGCCTGAAAGAAGACATGGTTTGATAATGATAAAATGGTTGGAATGATAAATAAAACAACTTATAAGTATGATGGTATCAGTGGTTTTGCATGAAGGAAGGGAAGATTTTGAATTCTCGAATCTTGGTCTGGAAATTTGAAGAAAATATTGAGATTTGAGATGGAAAAAATGAATTTTTTTAACATGCTAAATGTACTTAACTGAAAATCAATCAGGAAGCATAAGATGGTAAGTTGATAATCATAAGTAGCAGCAGAAGTGAAGTTGCTCAATCGTGTCTGACTCTTTGCAACCCCATGAACTGTAGCCTACCAGGCTCCTCAGTCCATGGAATTTTCCAGTCAAGAATACTGGAGTGGGTTGCCATACTAATTGTTATTGAATGCTTTCAATATTCCTGAGGCTATAGTGAGCTACTTTATACCTTATCTCATTCAAACTTCATAATAGTACTATTACTAACAGCCTTTGCCTTGTAGAAATGAGAAAGATATTACGTTATATAGGATACACAATTTGCCTTGAAGCCAGATTCTTGAATTGTCATTTTGAATTAAGTATAATAGAGTAGAAATTATGCTTTGCCTTGTACAGCTCTAATTTATCAATATCATATCAAAAACATACATGTATGACTTAGTGCCTCACCCCATCTTATCTAATTCATGTTTGCACATTCAAGGAATCAATTTACAGATAAAAGTGTGCAATGAGACATATTCATATTCACCCAGACAGACACATGGATAAACTGATAGATATTTGTACATACCCATGTATGCAAGCATGCAGAAATACATGCACACATACAAACATCATTCTAATTTTGACAATTTACTTTAGAGGGCAGCTGCCTCTTAGAGAAGAGTTTCAGTTACAATGAATGCAATACAACCACTAATCACAATGTCCTTTAAGCTTCACTTTGAAAATGTATATTTTATTTTTAGGTGCGAGAGGATAAGCATGTTTTACACTAGCTTTGTAGCAATGACCAAGCAGAAGAAAGGTATTTCAATGTGACTCTTCAGATAAAAATAGTTATGAGCTGCCCAAATATCCTGACCCTCTTCCCTCATGCCCTGTACTGGAGCACCTTTTAAAATTATATACTATTAGTTGATTTCTGCAGTTTTCTTTTTTTTGCAGTTCCTCGAAGGCAGTGGCAACCCACTCCAGTACTCTTGCCTGGAAAACCCCACGGACAAAGGAGCCTGGTGGGCTCCAGTCCATGGTGTCGCGAAGAGTCGAACATGACTGAGTGACTTCACTTTCACTTTTCACTTTCATGCAGTGGAGAGGGAAATGGCAACCCACTCCAGCCTGGAGAATCCCAGGGATGGGGGAGCCTGGTGGGCTGCCGTCTGTGGGGTCACACAGAGTTGGACATGACTGAAGCGACTTAGCAGCAGCAACCTATTTTATTCACTATGGGAGAGAGAGGAAGGAAACTTTGACTTAAGACAAAAGATCCCTAAATGCTTTCAGAGCTGCAAGCTGCACTGCAACAGCAAGTGATCTCATCACAAATCTCTCCATTGACAAGAGGAATAGAGCTGTCTTTTGTTTCCTCCTGCCCTCATTACTTGCTGCTTTTGTGAGGAGAAAACAGATAGAAGGCATGACAAATACACCTTGGGGCTATGATCCTATTGTACCTATAAATCCTTTTCTCAATTTAATTAGACTAGAGATGTGTGTAAACCTACATGACTAAACTCTCATGGGTTTGTCATCTGACAAACTCTAGTCTATTTTAATCTTATTTAATTAGTCTATTGAACATATTTGCAGAGGAAATTTAATAAACTTACACTATTTAGAAATACTTTATTTTTAGGATTTCTCATCTCTTTTCATTTATCTAATTTCCATTTCCTGTAGAAATTGTCATAGTAATTTCATTTGGAATCAATTCCTTGGTCTGATTANAATAGTTCTTAGGCAGTTAAGTCACTGGAGCTAATTTATAGTGGAAATGCAGATGGAATAATATATTCCTGCTCCACTGAATTTCAAAGGAATTCATTATGATTAATAATATTACAACAGCAATAGGAGGAAGTAATGATGATTTGCCACAAGTTGTAAAGACTCATTGAATAGTTTTAATCTTACTATATTTAAACATTGAACTGAAAGTAAATTCAGCAATACTCATAATGAGATTTGGGATTCATAATAATGCCATTAATCATAACTAGGTTTTGTAAATTTTATGGCAAAGACTACATGATATCTGCTGGATTTGATTTAAAATATTTTACTGATTTTAAATTAAGCTATCTGTGTGAGATTTGAAGCCTGTGGTGATTAAGTCTTTACAAAGGCCATATTTGTTCTAAATGATTGATAGGTTTAATTCTCTCTAGTGACTATTCCATATTTACACCCAAATTCAACTATTTCATACAATTAAGAGAAGTAGAGAGCTTTAGGGAAAACGAAAGTGCTCTAATAAAAAATACATTGACACCCACTTTTCTGTTTCTTAGGCATCCCTGGCCCTTGGAGTCAATATTAAATCTAGATGCATTTTAAAAAATGAGTTCAAGTAAATGAATAATTGTTAAGTTTCTAGCTCCACAGTAAAGACTTGGGATATAAATATAAAGAACTCAGGCTGCTCACTCTCATGGAATTCCCAATAAAGAAGATGCAGAGCCACATGCAACTAAACATTACAGAATATAAAACCTTCCCTCCTGTAAGCTGAAAAATACTCCAAAGAAAGAACAACGTTTTCTGCTTGAATAGTTCATAGAAACTTCATAGATAAGATAACATTTTTAGGCAGACTTGATGGATGAAAGGAATTCCAGCTGTTGGGGGTGGCTTGGAAAAAATGTGCCAAAAATATTAGCAGAGAAATGATAATGCTCAGTGACCACAGTATTTGGAAAGATCTCATATTTTTCTTGTATATGTGTATTTCAGTTGACTTACCTGTAAACTATGTTACTTCTGTGTTATTGTGATAATTTGCACATATCTAACAGAATTATCATCACTGAATACATTGGAATAGTCAAGATCATCTTGTGATATTCTAAACACATTATTTATTTTGATATGAAATACTTATGATGATAATGTTAGAAAAATAGAGAAAATGGAATAACAGGTTCAAAAGAAAAGAGGTAAGATGCTTTATCATTGACTGGTCAAGATCATGGACTAAGTCCCATTTTATCCAAAATTAAGACATATGGGGAAATAAGTAGGAAAAAATAAGGGATAAATAGGCAATATGTAAAACTGGTAGACAGTAAGAAGTCAGCAGTAAGAGGCTTAAGCCTGACAAGAATGAGTGGACAGAGACTTGGTACAAGCAAAGAGAGGTGGATTCTCAAGGGATGGAAAGTAAGTAAGAGTGGCAATTCTTGGGAAACTAACCAAGCAAGCCCTTCCAGATTTATGAGCATTTCTATGAGAGCTGAGAAATTCTTAAAGAGCTTTCCCAAGGAAAAAGTAAGAACAATTCATAGTTCTTAAGAATAGCCTAGAAGTATATCATAAAATGTCACCTCAGAGGCCTCTATGGTGCCATGGCACTACATTCTATTAACCTTCAAAACCGTGAACATGAATGTTGTCTTTGAATTCTAAAAGGTTAAAAAAATGCTAAATTCTTTGCTGGATCAAGGCATTACTGATTAATTTACTTGAAATAATATCTGGTGAGCCAGAACAAATTTCTATCCAAATCTTCAATGATTGTTTTTACAAATAGCTTAAAAAAAACCCCTACAATCTGTACAGAGAATGTAAGAGATTGGTGTTCCTATAAGAGTATTTTTAATATATAAAAAAAGGAAATCTTGAGACTTGACCCAATTCTTATAAAAAATTAAATAAAAATTTCAAGATCAGTTGTAGTTGAAAGAGCTTTCAGGAAGAGGTTCTGTCATAGATTATAAACTGCACAAAGTCAGGACTTTATTTTGCTATTCTTTGATTCATTGCCAATAAATGTGTGTTGGTTGAACAAATGGAAGTGTAAGTAAAACATTGTAAGACTAATTATACAGAAAAAAGTAACTTTCAAATAAGACCACAGCTATTATATTCCAAATAAATAAGCTCTGAACATTATTCATCCTTTGAAAATGCTAAAAAGAGTTTCCTTTCTAGGATTCCTAAGTTAGATAACAATTGTGCTTTTAGAATCATTTGTCCTTTTATTGAAGCAAATATAAGATAAGTTAATGATTTTAAATTTGTCAGTACCAGTTCTTCATAAAATATACCTTCAGTGAAAAAACAATATGATTTCTCCACATCACTGAAAGCTATAGAACATTAATTTATTGCTTCCAGAATTTGTGTTTATATTTGAAAGAAAAATATTTCCTAATAGTCATATGCTTGTATCTTTACTAATAAATTCAGAATATAGTTTAGTTCTATTTTTGGATAATTATAAAATCTATCGCAAGGACAAGCAATAAAAGTTTCCTGAAAATGTAAGATTTGGATTACTTAATAATAATAGTCTCTGCACTATTGATAGTTTATTGTGTAAGCACATTAGCCTATGTGATGAAGGCGATTCTGACTCAGTTACTTAGGCTACTTAGTGGCATATTCTTTTGCCTTCCTGGAAAGAGCTTTGTTATCACCATTAATACGTAGCATAATTGAGGAGCTGTTTTGCCCAGTATCTAAATGTGCATCATTAATGAACCTAAAATGAACTCAAGTTCCCAGATGTCAGGAAAACCTCATTGTTTTCCTGATAATGTGTCTCCAAATATACCAGGCAGATGCATTCACTTGCAGCCTGTTTTACTTCATTTCAACACTTTGGAGAGGAATGCATCAATGTGGTTTACCAGTAGATCTACATATTAGTATTTTTCTATTTTAACAAAGAAATAAAATATAATAACTATGCCACATGTTATTTATGATGGTTTTAGTCTAGAAGATTTATACAACAGTCAACAGATAGATCTTTAAATAATACCTGAAAAAAAATTACTAAGTGAAAATGGACATAAGTAAATTCTTTTCAATTGTCCCCAAATTTAAAAATAATCTTACAAGCATTAAGTAATAATAAAACTGGAGTGGAGTGATAAAAGTTAACTAAAATTACAGCTTTGATCACTTTGTAATGTATACTAATATTGAATCAGTATGTTGTATACCTGAGATTAATATATTGTTATATATCAATTGCACTTCAATTTAAAATATATAAATAAATAAAACAAATTTGTGTGATTAACAGACTAGCGTTGTCTGTTCTGTGATCCTACTAATCAGTGTGCAGGCAATATGAATGACAACTGTTTGTTAAGTAAAATAATTAGGAGAGAAGTTGATTTGAGTTTTGTTTTCTTCTAGTCTTAAAGTGAAAGTGAAAGTCACTCAGTCATGTCCAACTCTTTGCAACTCCATGGACTATACAACCCATGGAATTCTCCAGTTCAGAATACTGAAGTGGGTAGCTGTTTCCTTCTCCAGGGGATCTTCCCAACCCAGGGATGGAACCCAGGTCTCCTGCATTGCAGGAGGATTCTTTATCAGCTGAGCCACCTGGGAAGCTCTCTAGTTTTAAGGGTAACCTCTTTTCCACTTAGATTTTAAGATGCTCATTTTATCCACAAATATATTTCTTTTCAACTTTACTTTTCATAAAGAGAGAATATGTCTCCTCTCTTTATGAAAGAAGAAAATAAATCACTGGACCACATCTTTCTATTCCAAACAATATTTGGGGGAACTTTTTTCTCACAAGAGTGAAACATAATTTAAGAATTAGAAGGTTAAAAGTGTTGTTTTGCTTTTTAAAATAACAAGAATATGTATTAACTATTCAAAATCTGAATGTAACTTTCACAGTTTCAAGAGGATTATTTTCATTTCCATTATTTACCTTTTAATCCTGGGCAAACTTGGGTTATCATATGGATTCTGTGAGAAAATGACTAAATGCAACCCACTTTCTATTAACAGGATGAAAGGCTTGAATATGAGAAGTAATAGCCCAAGTCCTTCAAAATGTCACATAGTCAAATAATTTTGACAACTTCTCAAAATAGGATGTTAGAGTAGGCTTCCTTCAAGAGATATAAACCTTTATTTTATTTATTTTTATTTTGTATTGGAGTATAGTTGTGTTAGGTAAGAAGTTAGGCATGAGCAACGAGGGGCGACCTCACTGAAAAAGATTTAAGATAGTTTCTAAACCCCACCCCAGACATGCCCAAATGCAGCCTAGGAGAGCTCACAGATATGCCGCAAAATAACCACCGAGACTTTTCTAACTCCAGCACATGTGCTCTAGGTACACAGGGATACAAACTAACTACGGGGGCTTTTCCAACTCTGGCCCATGCACCCTTGATGCATAGTTGTGTCCTCAAATGATCTTAGGCAGCAGGACCCCACTAAAGGTTCATAAATATTTTATTCATACATACATCTGATTGCAACAGATTGAGTTATGGGAAATACATGTGGATAAGAGCCTGTTGTTATTTAAATTGCAACTGTTAATCAAAACTGTCAGTCCATGCCCAGCTAGGTGAGTATTTAAAAGCCCTGTCTTGAAAACCCCTTGTACTAGATCATTCTGGAGCCAGTGCCTCTCTTAGCTTGGCCCACCTCTCTACAGAGGTACTCTTTCTGTTCTTTCTTCAATAAACCTGGGCCAGTGCCTCTCTTGGGCTTCCCTGGCAGCTCATACAGTAAAGAATCTGCCTGCAATGCAGGAGACCACGGTTCAATCCCTGGGGCGGGAAGCTCTCCTGCAGGAGGAAATGACCACCCACACTAGTATTCTTGCCTGGAGAATTCCATGGAGAGGGGAGCCTGGTGGGTTACAGTCCATGGGGTCACAGAGTTGGACACAACTGAGTGACTAACACACACACACACACACACACACACACACACACACAGTGCCTCTCTTGTCCAGGCTCACCTCTCACTTGAAGTGTTCATTCTATTCTTTCCCTAACAGAATTGTTTTTGCTATGAGTAAGATCTCAGATTCTTCTTTGTGTCCTTACCAAGAACTGAGGCCCAAAAGGGAGGGTCTTCTTCTACCCTCTCCCTACCTGGTAACAGTTGTCTTACAGTATGTTAGTTTCTGCTGTACAGCAAAGTGAACCATTAGATATATACATATATTGACTTTTTTTCAGTTTTCCTTTCCATGTAGGCCACCACACAGCCCTGCATAGGGTCCCCTAAGCTATACAGGTGTTTCTCATTAGATATTTTATACATTGTAGTGTATACATGGAGAAGGCGATGGCACCCCACTCCAGTGCTCTTGCCTGGAAAATCATTGGATGGAGGATCCTGGTAGGCTGCTGTCCATGCGGTTGCTAAGAGTCAGACATGACTGAGAGACTTCACTTTCACTTTTCTCTTTCATGCATTGGAGAAGGAAATGGCACCCCACTCTAGTGTTCTTGCCTGGAGAATCCCAGGGACGGCAGAGCCTGGTGGGCTGCCATCTATGGGGTTGCACAGAGTTGGACACAGCTGAAGCAATTTAGCAGTGTATATATGTCAATCCCAATCTCCCAGTTCACTCCACCTCCCCTTCCCCCTTGATATCCATAAGTTGGTTCTCTACATCTGTGCCCCTATTTCTGTCTTGCAAATAAGTTCATCTTTACCATTTCTCTAGATTCCACATATAAGCCATATTATATGAAATTTTTCTCTTTCTGACATACTTTAGTCTTTATGAAAGTCTCCAGATCTATCCACATCTCTGCAAAGGGCATTATTTTATTCCTTTTCATGACTGAGTAATATTCTATTGTATATACGTACCAATCTTTATCCATTTCATTGATGATGAATCTTTAGGTTGATTCAACATTCAGCTGTTGTAAACAGTGCTGCAGTGAACTGTTGTATAAGAATATCTTTGTGAATTGTTTTATTCTCCAAGTATACGCCTAGGAGTGGATTGCTGGATTACGTGGTAAGTCTCCTTATTGTTTTTTGAGAAACCTTCATGTTGTTTTTCATAGTGACTGTACCAATTTACATTCTAACAGTGTAGGAGGCTTCCCATTTCTCCACATCTTCTTCAGCATTTATTGTTTGTAGATATTTTGATGATGGTCATTCTGACTGATGTGAGGTGATACCCCATTATAGTTTTGACTTGCAGTTCTCTATTAGTGATATTGAGCATCTTTTTGTGTGTTTTTTTGGCTATCTGTATGCCTTCTTTAGAGAAATATCTATTTAGATCTACATATTTCTTCACTGAGTTGTTTGTTTCTTTGATACTGAGCTGCATGAGCTGTTTGTATATTGGAGATTATCCCTTGTTGGTTGCTTTGTTTGCCTCTTGATGGGGGTGAAAGAGAGAGTAAAAAAACTGGCTTAAAATTCAACATTCAGAAAACTAAGATCATGGCATCTTGTCCCATCACTTCATGGCAAATAGATGGGGAAACAATGAAAACAGTGGCAGATTTTATTTTCTTGGGCTCCCAAATCACTGAAGATGGTGACAGCAGTCACAAAATTAAGAGATGCTTGCTCCTTGGAAGAAAAGCTATGCCAAATCTAGACAGTATATTCAAAAGCAGAGATATTACCTTGCCAACAAAGGCTGATCTAGTCAAAGTTATGGTTTTTTCAGTAGTCAAGTGACTCAGTACGGATGTGAGAGTTGGATCATAAAGAAGTCTGAGCACTGAGGAATTGTTTTCAAATTATGGTGCTGGAGAAGACTCTTGAGAATCCCTTGGACTGCAAGGAGATCAAATCAGTCAATCCTAAAGGAAATCAGCCCTGAATATTCATTGGAAATACTGATGCTAAAGCTGAAGCTCCAATATTTGGCTACCTACTGCAAAGAGCTGACTCTTCAATACTGGGAAAGATTGAAGGCAGGAGGAAAAGGGGATGACAGAGGATTAGATGGTTGAATGGCATCACTGACTCAATGGACATGAGTTTGAGCAAACTCCAGAAGATGGTTAAGGACAAGGAAGCCTAGGGTGCTGCAGTCCATAGGGCTGTAGAGTTGGACACTACTGAGTGACTGAACAACAGCAACAGATAGCTATAGGTATGTAGGTTTATCTCTGGGCTTTCTATCATGTTCCATTAATCTGTATTTCTGTGCCAGTACTTGTCTGTGGAATTCTCCAGGCAAGAATACTAGAGTTGGTTGCCATTCCCTTCTCCAGGGGATCTTCCCAACCCAGAGATTGAACCCAGCATTGCAGGTGGATTCTTTACCATCTGGGTCACCAGGAAAGGCTTATAGGTGCTGAAATTTTCCCAAGATAGTTGCAGGGGTGTTTATTCATAGTTTTCACACCTGTAATAAGAGATGTCAGATTCATTCCTTAGTTGCATGGCACTTGAGGCTCAGTTGTGGGTTTAGCCCCACCTCTGCATGTGGGCCTCCCACAAGGGTTGGCTCCCAAGGCTGCCCTAGAGCTTTCAGTTCTGCTCCAGTGAGGACAGGGCATGGAGGTAACACAGGGTCACTGAGCCTCGGGGGAAATAGGTGTGTAGGGATCAGCAGCTGTGAGAAATCCAGCCCCATCAGTGATAACACAGTGGTGACCATGGGAATGAAAGATTAAGCCCTGGTGGGAGCCTGCCATTGCTCCTGCCCAATGGCAACCAATTGCCAGCCCTAGCAGGGGCCTTTTCTATTGTCCAACCATAAGTGCTAAGGGGCTTCCCTGGTGGCTTAGTGGTAAAGTGTCCGTCTGCAGTGCAGGAGACAAGAGATGAAAGTTCGATCCCTGGGTCAGGAAGATCGCTTGGAGGAAGAAATGGTAACCCACTCCAATATACTTGCCTGGGAAATCCCAGGGACAGAGGAGCCTGGCAGGCTACAGTCTATGAGGTTGCAAAGAGTCAGATATGGCTGAGCAAATGAGCAGGCATGCAGGCACATAAGGTTAAACCTTGGCAGGGTCTTTTCTAGTGTCAGCTTCAGGAGAAAGAGACCCAGCCCCAGCAGGCGCCTTTTCTAACACTTGGCTGCAGGTGAGAGAGGGTCAGCCCAGGTAGGGGCCTTTTCTAGAGTTCAACCACAAGTGCAAGAGGGTCATCCCCCTTGGGAGCCTTTCCTAGTGCCTGGGGTGGGGGACGGGGGTGGGGGTAGGAAGGAGCCAGTGTGTGTGTGTGTGTGTGTGTGTGTGTGTGTGTGTGTGTGTGTGTGGAGAGGCTGAAATGACAGCGCCACTCACTGTGCTTCACTTAATAATGGTGCCTTGTTTCTATGGGAGTCCACGTTTCCTCCATAAGCATTCCCAGCTTTGTATTCCTTACTCTTGACTCCTCAGTCTGTCTCCTCACATCCAACAGCAGTCTTCTTTCAAAGTCTGATCTCCAATCTCCACGTTCCAGACCCAGCACCCTTGTGCACAAACAGACATAAGTCCCAGGCTGAGGTGTGCAGGTCTATGGCAGGAACCATCTGTGTAGGTCTTACTGTGTCCTGCCTGCCCCAGACCAGCCATTTCACTCTCCTCCAACAGCCCCAGATACTCCTCTTCTGTCCCAACTGATTTCCACATTGATAAAAGGGTTTCCCTGGATACAGGAATCTCTCCACTACTTCACCCCCAGGGGCACAGGTCCCATTCTGTTTCCTGTCCTCTTCTTTTTCACTTCTTTCTTTCATCCTACCCAGTTATGCAGGAATCTATCTTGTCCTTTCTGATGTCCAAGGTCATCTGCTAGTGTTCAGTTGGTGCTCTGTGAGAACTGCTCTCTCTATATATGTATATATTCTTGATACTTTTGTGGAGGCAGATGACCTCCAGATCTTCCTACTATCCTGCCATCTTGCTTTTTCTTATGCTTTTATTTCATTCAAGCTTAACTATTCTATTGTCATTGGTTACAATTTCAGCTATTTTCAGCTATAAACCTTGGGACCTTTGAGATAATGATAAAATCTTTAACTCTTGATATGACTCACATGCACCAAAAAGTTGTCTTATAACTACAAAATTCCAAAGGAGAAAACATTTCACCACTCTTTCCCTTAATATGAAATTAAATATTTTTAGAGAATCTAACTATTTGCATGCAGTGGCAAGGCAGAGGGCCTGTATGATAATCATAGTGTCAAATTTCTTGTGAAAATCTCACCCCAGGAGTCTAGAATGAAAATCAGGAACAGTTTTGAGAGAATCTCTTGATTGATCAAAATTTCAAGATGAAATCTGTAGCTCTCTGGGGTGATGTGCTGATAGATTTTCCAACTCAAAGGTAAGCAACTGAGCCCCATAATTATTGGAATGAGCAAACATTGAAATGCACCCACCCTGACTCAAAGGAGGGATGCCCACTGATATCACTTCTATTTAATATGGTATTGGAAGTCCTAGCCATGACAATCAGACAAGAAAAGGAAATAAAATTATGCAAAGTAAAAACAAAGAGATAAAATAGCATGCAAATAACTCTGTACAGAGAACCCTAAAGTTTCCACCCCAAAACTGTTAGAACTATTAAATGAGTTACAGAAGGTAGCAGGATGCAAGATTAATATATAAAAGTTGTTGCATTTCTATACAATAATAATGATATATCTGAAAGAAAAAAGCTTTTTAAAACCTCATTTAGACTTGTATCAAAAATACCTGGGAATAAACTTGTCTAAGGAGGTGAAAAAACCTATATGCTGAAATGTATAAAACATTGATAAAGGAAATTGAAGATGATTCAGAGAAAGGAAAAAATAGTTGTTCTCTTGAATTGGAAGAAGCATTATTTCTAAAATGGCTACACTGTTCAAAGGATTCTACAAATTAGGTGCAATTCCCATCAAAGTATCATGGGCATTTTTCACAGAAACAGAACAAATAATCATAAAATTTATACAGAACTGCAAAAACTCCAAGTTGCCAAAGCAATCCTGAGGAAAAAGAAGAAAGCTGGACATGTAACCATCCCAAGCTTCAGTCTACACTACAAAACTATAGTAATCAAAACAGCATGGTTTTGACATAAAAATGGGCATATAGATCAAAGGAACAGAATTACAGAGTCCATAAACCCACACACCAGTTGTTAACTAATCTATGACAAAGGAGGCAAGAACCTACAATAGAGAAAGACAGTCTTCAACAAGTAGTACTGAGAGAACTAGATAGGTAGGTGTAAAATGATGAAATTAGAGTATTTTCTAAAACCATTCACAAAAATATTTTAAAGCCCTAAATATAAGACAGGACACCATAAACTTCTAGATGAGAACATAGTCTCGAGTCTTTTTTGACATATATCATAGCCATATTTTCTTTGATCACTTTTCTGAGGCATCAGAAATAAAAGAAAAAATAAACAAATTGGATTTAATTAAGCTGAAAGTTTTGGCATGGCAAAGGAAATCATAAGCAAAGCAAAAACATGAATATGGGAGACAGTATTTGAAAATAGTGTAAGCAGCATGGATAGAATGGGAGATTATCATGCTTAGTGAAATAATTCAGACAAAAACATTACTAAACAATATTACTCATCTGTGGAATCCAAAAAATAATACCAATGATTCTATGTACAAAATAGAAACACATTTATAGACATAAAAACAAGCTTACAGTTATCAAAATGGAGAAAGAGGGGGAGAGAGAGACAAATTAGGGCTGTGGGATTCACAGACACGGGACCCTGTATACAAAATACCTGTTTTATATATTGAGCTATATGAGCTGTTTATATGAGTTGTACCAGCAACAATGATTTACTCTATAGCACTGGGAATTATATATAATCCTTTGTATTAAATTATAACCTGAGAAAAAACTGAATCACTATGCTATATACCTGAAACTGACACAGGTATTATTATAAATCAACTACATTGAATAATAACTGCAAATAGTTCATCACACTGTAAATTTCCTTAAATATGTATACCTAACATGTGTGTGTGTGTGTGTGTGTGTGTGATATATTTGCATAGAAAACCTGAGAACTGGAGTTACATGACATTTTTAATTTTTCTATTTATGATTTTCTATTTTTGAGCTTTATAAAATAAACACCATTATTATTGAAAAGACAGAGTAGACAATTTTAAAGTATAATCTCTTCCATCTAAATGAATACTAACACAATATAGACTTGTATGATCTCTTTATTATTAGCCTCTAAAATTGTATCATAAAATTGCTTGACAGTCAACAATATGTGGTATCTTTTCATGAATGCTCATATTAGCCTGTGTGCACGCACGTGCGCGCACACACACACACACACACACATGCAGGAACACTACATATCCTTTTCAGGACCATGGTATATTAAAAACAATTTCCTGAGGATCAAGATAGTAAAAGATTAATAGGACTTTAAAATCACATAATGCTTTAAAACTTGACTATTTTCTACTGTATTACGTTTTGGAAATTATTTTTCCTTTTAAAATAAAATCTGTGGTTATAATCCAGCTTCTTAAAAATCTGAATTTATACTGTCCTTATGAGGTTTAAATTGAGAAATATACTTAAAATGCTTAGTAGAATGTTCAGCATGTTATAAAAAATAAATGCTTACCATTTTTATTGAATAATGGCTACACATAATAAATAATACCACAAAATGATTTATTTTTCCAATGTAATTTTGGAACCAACACTTGTAAAAACTAGAGAGAATGTAAAATTCTATTTTCAGTGCGCCAATCAGCATCCATGGCAGAAATCTATTAACACATTACACATTTTGTTTCTTAGTTATTGTAATAACAAGATAAAATTGGATAGTATAATACACTGACATTTCTGATCATCTACCAGTCTAGAAACTGATGTTTATTTTCAGGTGACACATTTATCTATTTATATAATATAATTTGAAACCTTTGGGCAATGAGGAAATGCTGCCCAAACATGAAAGATTTCTCGACATCATCATTTTCTGAGTCTTGAAATTCCCAACTGCTACAATATGCCTTATTTGCAATATCAGAGTTAGCAATTCAAAAAAGTGAAAGTGAAAGCCGCTCAGTCTTGTCTGACTCTTTGCCACCCTATGGACTGTAGTCCACAGGCTTCTCTGTCCATGGAATTCTCCAGACAAGAATACTGGAGTGGGTAGCTGTTCCCTTCTCCACAGAATCTTCCCAACTCAGGGATCAAACCCAGGTCTCCTGCATTGCAGGCAGATTCTTTACCATCTGAGTCACCAGGGAAGACCTATCAGGGTTAGAATTTCACAAATACGTTAACTTGCCAACATTTCTATACATCAAGAAATTACCTATCATTGTTATTCAAGCCTTTGCTTCTGCCAATTTGGGAACAATTTATCAAAGAATGCCTACCTTAAGTAATCTTTCAGAATAAAACTGTATGTTATCTTTCTGTAAGAGAATAACTCTAATATAGCTGAGTGTCATAGGGAAATAGACCTTGACCAGTTTCTTATTGGAATACATTGACTACTTTGTTCTTCTCTGGAGTTTGGAAAAGGAGAGAAGCAGGGTAAGGAGATGGGTGAAGTCATGAAATAATGTGTTCTTGTGAAAAGTAGAAGTCAAGAAACACCTGGACTAACAAGCAAATTTAGCCTTGGAATGCGGAATGAAGCAGGGCAAAGGCTAATAGACTTTTGCCAAGAAAATGCACTGGTCATAGCAAACATCCTCTTCCAACAACACAGGAGAAGACTCTACACATGGACATTACCAGATGGTCAACACCGAAATCAGATTGATTATATTCTCTGCAGCAAAAGATGGAGAAGCTCTATACAGTCAAGAAAAACAAGACCAGGAGCTGACTATGGCTCAGATCATGAACTCCTTATTACCAAATTCAGACTTAAACTGAAGAAAGCAGGGAAAACCGCTAGACCATTCAGTATGACCATATGACCTAAATCAAATCCCTTATGATTATACAGTGGAAGTGAGAAAGAGATTTAAGGGCCTAGATCTGATAGATAGAGTGCCTGATGAACTATGGAATGAGGTTCATGACATGGTAAAGGAGACAGGGATCAAGACCATCCCCATGGAAAANTCACTCATCTAGAGCCAGACATCCTGGAATGTGAAGTCAAGTGGGCCTTAGAAAGCATCACTACGAACAAAGCTAGTGGAGGTGATGGAATTCCAGTGGAGCTATTTCAAATCCTGAAAGATGATGCTGTCAAAGTGCTGCACTCAATATGCCAGCAAGTTTGGAAAACTCAGCAGTGGTCACAGGACTGGAAAAGGTCAGCTTTCTTTCCAGTCCCAAAGAAAGGCAATGCCAAAGAATGCTCAAACTACCGCACAATTGCACTCATCTCACATGCTAGTAAAGTAATGCTCAAAATTCTCCAAGCTAGGCTTCAGTAATATGTGAACCGTGAAGTTCCTGATGTTCAAGCTGGTTGTAGAAAAGGCAGAGGAACCAGAGATCAAATTGCCAACATCCGCTGGATCATGGAAAAAGCAAGAGAGTTCCAGAAAAACATTTACTTCTGTTTTATTGACTATGTCAAAGCCTTTGACTGTGTGGATCACAATAAACTGTGGAAAATTCTTCAAGAGATGGCAATACCAGACCACCCGACCTGCCTCTTTAGAAATCTGTATGCAGGCCAGGAAGCAACAGTTAGAATTGGACATGGAACAACAGACTGGTTCCAAATAGGAAAAGGAGTACGTCAAGGCTGTATATTGTCACCCTGCTTATTTAACTTCTATGCAGAGTACATCATGAGAAATGCTGGACTGGAAGAAACACAAGCTGGAATCAAGATTGCCGGGAGAAATATCAATCACCTCAGATATGCAGATGACACCACCCTTATGGCAGAAAGTGAAGAGGAGCTAAAAAGCTTCTTGATGAAAGTAAAAGAAGAGAGTGAAAAAGTTGGCTTAAAGCTCAACATTCAGAAAACGAAGATCATGGCATCCGGTCCCATCACTCCATGGGAAATAGATGGAGAAACAGTGGAAACAGTGTCAGACTTTATTTTTGGGGACTCCAAAATCACTGCAGATGGTGCCTGTAGCCATGAAATTAAATACTCTTACTCCTTGGAAGAAAAGTTATGACCAACCTAGATAGCATATTCAAAAGTGGAGACATTACTTTGCCGACTAAAGTCTGTCTCGTCAAGGCTATGGTTTTTCCAGTAGTCGTGTATGGATGTGAGAGTTGGACTGTGAAGAAAGCTGAGTGCTGAAGAATTGATGCTTTTGAAGTGTGGTGTTGGAGAAGACTCTTGAGAGTTTCTTGGACTGCAAGGAGATCCAACCAGTCCATTCTGAAGGAGATCAGCCCTGGGATTTCTTTGGAAGGAATGATGCTAAAGCTGAAACTCCAGTACTTTGGCCACCTCATGCGAAGAGTTGACTCATTGGAGAAGACTCTGATGCTGGGAGGGTTTGGGGGCAGGAGGAGAAGGGGACGACCCAGGATGAGATGGTTGGATGGCATCACTGACTCTATGGACGTGAGTCTGAGTGAACTCCGGGAGTTGGTGATGGACAGGGAGGCCTGGCGTGCTGCAATTCATGGGGTCGCAAAGAGCTGGACACGACTGAGTGACTGAACTGAACTGAACTACGTAATTTTGTTCTTTGTTGAAACATCTTTCCTGTTTCTTGATGAGTGCCACAAAATAGAATCAGCTATTTGTGAAAGAATATCAGTATATGTTTTAGAAGACTTTGAGGCAATTCAAGCAAAGAATAAAAGAGTGAATTGGTNATATATATATATATGATGTTCAGTGAGATTTTGTCCCCTGATTTGAAAGGTTAAGATTACATAAAATTCTACTTTTGTTTCTGTTATATGAACTTTATGATATTCTATAAATTCTCTTGACTTCCTGTCTTTTATAAAAGATTTTAGTTTCCTACCACAGGAAATATTTTGGACAGCTATCATTATCCTGAAATACAAGCAAACAACAGAGTTTCAGAAGCCAGTTGATTCAATTGCAATTGTTTTTGTTTTTAATCTTGGCAAATTAATCAGCTCTAAGACTCTCCAAGGCCCACAAACCTCTCAATAAGAAATTATTCTCATTTGAAATTCTTAACTGGGAATTAATAGCCTTTAATCATAGAAGAGTAAATAGATTATGCCAACACATTTGTAAAATCTGAATTAAATATAGGAGTGTGGACAAAAATGGTTCACAATGTTTTGCAGTATAACCTTTTAGTTAACAGTAATAGTGAACTTCATTCCA